>JAHWFO010008154.1:343771-358099 GCA_023313115.1 Rhysida immarginata
CTCAATATTTTAGTACAAGCCTCAAAACTTCAATTTTTGGATTTGCATCAAAAAAACTGTATATGGCTTCAAAGAATTTTATTTACAGCATTAATAGTTAAAACATAGCCTCAACTCAAAACTAGTCACTCAATCACATTTTGTCGACCGCTGTTCTTTGAGCCATTTTTTGGAGGGCTATAGCATACCAATCAAGCTAAATAGAATGTTCTTGCTTGGTATATTTTCATATCTACCCTGTACGAATAAATGTGTAAAATTTCAAGAAAATTGGGGAAGGTAAACTGGGAACATTTATTATTTTGGTCCACTTGACATGGAATCACCCACATGTATACATGTATCATAAATGTCATGAAATGCTCAAAAATCGCAAAAAAATGCAGTTTGTGAAACCAGTAATAGAATACAGGAGCCAGACCAAAACTGCATTAGAGCAGATTTTGCATTGTAGCAGACTGCATTCAACTGGGTCCATAATGTATATGTAAATAAGCTTGCTTCAAGATTTATTTATTTACTAACTGACTTACCAAGCCTTGCTCGGGCTCTTTATTAATGAAATTTTGCAATATCTGAATGTGAATACATATACAGAAAAAATCAGCTCATGAAAAAAGCTTGAATTAATGTAGTTAAAATTCATATTGAAGAATCTAAAAGAATTCTTTTAAAATGCTCCCAATGGATGGCCTCCCCAACTAATGGCCCTTTAGCAGTTAATTTTTTCTGTATATCCGCATTCACAAAATGCAAAATATCATCAAACAAAGAGCTCGAGCAATGCCAGGTATATCAGCTAGTTCAAAATAAATCAAAAAATAATCCTTGAAACTTTAAATAAATTTTAAATCAAAGAACAAAAGCCATGTTTTATGACCACTGTAAAAACTAATCTTTCAGCATGCGAGAAAACAAAAAAAACAAAAAAAAAAAAAAATCCGGTTAAAATCCGGAAAACATAAAATACCAGAAAATTGGATCCAAATAATCAAAAAATAAACTTTTCTAGAACAAATTTCATTAATCTAGACCTATTTTTACTCGCGAAATACTGGAAAAACTGAGAAATCGCATATTTTTACGGAGGGCCATGGGGGGTTAAGGGGTAAAATATGAAAAAATGCAGAAATTAGTTTTTTGCAAATTACGTGAACTATTCTTGGTCCAATTATCTAACTCATATGTGAATTTGCCACAGGGTGGGGATGTCCCGGATGCAAACGTCAAAATTAGGCCTATCTAGGGATTTTTTTTGGATTTCTGCCCTCCTTAAATTCGATTTTCAAAATCCAACGAATGTTCCCTTTTTATATATGTCATTGATATCCCCGTGCGCAATTCTGAAGCTCTCTGCATTTCCGCACAGGAGTTAGGAAGCAAAAACACAAAACGGGACCAAATTTCCCTCCCTGGCCCCCTTCACAATTGGTTTTTTGGAAATATCCCCGAGAACCTTCCCTCCGAGTTACATTGTTTTATCTTTATTCCCTGCGAAGTTGCATCAAAATATCAGAAAATTTTGTGAAACGCCCCCAAAAATCGATTTTTTTCAGTTTTTACACCCTTAAAATTTGAATATCAAAATTGAAATTTGAAACTACTTTTTTGGCACGATACCTAGAAACCTTCCTGCAAAATTTCGAAAATCTGCGTTTATTGGGAGCGGATCCAGGTGATCAAATACGCAAGTCCTTTCTGCCCCCGTGGGAGGTCAGGGGTCCGAATTTCAAAAAAACCCGTCTTAGCTATCCGTCTATGACCCTACCGAGTTTCGAGTCGATGATCCCAGTAGATTTTGCTGTGCGGTGATGCGTCAATGAGTCATTCAGTGGATGTCATCTTTATTTATTTATTTAGGAAAAGTAAAGATACAGCAAAAACCCAAGGGAACCGGCATGGTAAGTAACCGACAAGTTGGTTCCAGAGGACTATAAATCAAGCAAGTGATTATAAACAAACATAAAACAAATAAGAAACTAAAGTAACAGTACTATTCGCTAGATTCAGCTCCTATAGATGGCGCCACTGTCAGCCAAAATGGCTGGCAAAACTGGATAGTTACATGCGATACTTAGAGATTAACCGTGCTTGAAATGACTCGAAATGTATCACTTTCCGTTATTTTAAGGTATTTAGGAGAAATACTTATGAAAGAGAGAGATCGTGCACGTGAGAGTCAAATTCCGTATCCAGTTTGATTAGTTCTGATTCGTGTCGCAAGGTGGCGAGGCGATAGCTGCATCTAGCGAAAAAAAAGGGATTAATAAGAAAAATTCCAGAAAATATAGTGCTTCAGAGGTTTCCCCGATTTGCGATATTCTGATTTTAAGGGTGCTAAAACTGAAAAAAATCGATTTTCAGGGGCGTTTCACTAAATTTTCTGATATTTTGATGCAAGTTCGCGGGGAATAAAGATAGAGCAATTAAATTTGGACGGAAGGTTCTCGGGGATATTTCCAAAAAAAAAAAAATTTCTGATTTTTTCGATTTTCGCTTTGTGAGGAGTGGCAGGAACGCCCAAAGATTGACCCCCCCCCCTGCGTTTTGTGTACTGCCCATGTAACTCCAATGCAGAAAGCTTCAAAATTGAGCACGAGGATGTAAAAGATGTATAAAATAAAGAGACCATTCGTTGAATTTTGAAAATCAATTATTAGGGGGGTGGGGGTAGAAATCCAAAAAAATCCCAAAATAAGCCTAATTTTGATGTTCGCGGTTCGGTGAACCCCACCCTATGGCAAATTCACGTACGACTTAGATAGTTGAACCAAGAATAGTTCACAATTATTTGCAAAAAACTGGTTTCTGTTTTTTTTTTCATTTTTTACCCTTTTGCCCCCTTATGGCCCGTAAGAATATGCGATTTGTTGCAGTTTTTCCAGTATTTCGCGAGTAAAAATAGGTCTAGAATAATCACATTTGGTGCGGTAAAGGCAATTAACGAGATCAACTGTCTGCTTGGTTCATTTTTTAATTATGTGGATCCAATTTGCCGATATTTTATGTTTTCCGGATATTTACCTTTTTATTTTTTTTTCGTGTTTTTGTTTTCATAAATTAACATACATTATATATGTAATTGTAAAATGAACTTTGTTGCTCTGAATATCTGTTTATGACCTCTATTAGATTTTAAACTTTGGCTTATTCTACAGGGTGAATACATAAGTCTGAACCCCCCCTTTTATTTTTTGAACCGAAGCAGATATGTCAATTTTGATGAATCCAATAAATAGGAAGTTGTGGATGGCCTATCCCGTGGTGCACTTTTCATCATCCCAAATATGCAAATTAGGACACATTCAAAATTTATCTCAAAAACCATAAGGGATAGAGAAAAAAACCCAATTGCAAACTTGTTCAGCATAAAAAAACAAACAAAACAAAAAAAAAATCATCCAAATCGGACTAACCAATCACCCACAATCACGTGGTGAACTGTTTGTAGCTTACAAACAGTCACACTGCACAAACAAGTTATTTCAAACAGTTTAAAAAAAAAAGTTAATCAACAAAATACTCGATGTGACGACCGTGGGCACTATAACACAATTGGGCATGGAACCTAACTGACACCAAAACATCAGCAAGCATGGCTGGTGTCACTCCTCGGCACGCTTCCTGGATTCGTTGAACCAGATCCTCCAGTGAGGCGGGCTGTGTAGCATAAACCTTGTCCTTCAGGTATCCCTACAAGAAAAAGTCAAGTGGTGTAAAATCAGGGGAGCGGGGTGGCCAACGAACTGGTCCTCCTCGGCCAATCCATTGTTGTCCAAACATCTCACTTAGACGCTCGCGAACGACCAACCCGTAATGTGGAGGAGCTCCATCATGCTGAAACCACGTGCACTGACACGAGGCCAATGGCAAATTGTCAATGAAGTCTGTGACTACCACGTTGAGAATTTCAGCCCAGTAGCGTTCTGCAGTCAGTGTTCCATCGTAAAAATACGGTCCAACCACAGTGTCATTGTACAATTCACAACACACATTGATTCTCCTGTTCACTTGATGAGTCGCTTCTCGCAGACATCGTGGGTTTTCGTCTGCCCAATGATGATGGTTGTGCCTGTTGATAACTCCATCCCTGGTGAACTGGGCTTCATCTGTCCACAACACCTCATGAATGAAGTTTGGATTGTCATCCAGGCAGGTAAGTAACCAATTGCAGAAGGCAGCCCTAGCAACATAATCCAATGGCAGTAACTCCTGGTGACAATGAATATGGTATGGGTGAAAATGATGTGCGTGTAGAATGTTGAGAACAGTTCTCTGATGGCACCCAACATCTGCAGCAATTGCTCTGCTGCTTGTGTGGGGATTTGCAGCAACTGCAGCCAGAACTAGTGTTGTTGTATCGTCGTCGCCTTGTTGTGCCCTTGGTCATCCTCGTTCTGCATTAACATTCCCTGTAGCCTCGAATCTTTGAATAATGTGACACATTGTTTGACGAGATGGATGGCATTCGTTAGGGTGTCTGTCTCAATACAACCTAATTGCAGCATGTAGGTTTCTCCTTGCCTCTCCGAAGCAGATCATGTTGACCATTTCCGGAACAGTGTAGCTTGCCATCCTGGAATTGTTCTGTCTTCTGTGTGCTGAAACATGCCTTTTATTTGCTTTTCTGCATGAAAGTGAATGTGAGTATGGTTATTTATGTTAATTTTTTGATTTGCATGCTTTACATGGTGAAAATATCAACATTCAGTTTTCCTTGTGCAGTGTTCACCACGTGATTATGGGTGATTGGTTGGTCCTATTTGGATGTTTTTTTTTGTTTTGTTTGTTTTTTTATGCTGAACAAGTTTGCAATTGGGTTTTTTTTTCTCTATCTCTTACGGTTTTTGAGATAAATTTTGAATGTGTCCTAATTTGTATATTTGGGATGATGAAAAGTGCTCCATGGGATAGGCCACCCACAACTTCCTATTCATTGGATTCATCAAAATTGACATATCTGCTTCGGTTCAAAAAATAAAAGGAGGGTTCAGACATTTGTATTCACCCTGTATATTACCGGGTGGCTGTGGCGTGGTCGTCTCGCCGATCAATGGAGTTAAGCAACTTCAGGCATAGCTAGCCGCTGGCTGGGTGACAGCCAGTGACTTCAGGACCACTGCTGGGTGGGACGACTATTTTGGGCACAGCTGTTGGGGGACTTTATTCTGACCCATTTGCTGAGTGACCAGTGCTGGATATCCAGCAGTTGGTTACAGCCACTGGTTTGTTTGTCTGCCAGCAGCTCTTCCATTTGCTCTTCAGAGGACACATTAAGCCGTCGGTCCTGGCTGCTACTATAGAGAAAAAATAAATAGAACGCGTATTCGCTTACTGTGCAGTTCACCAGCATTGAAAGAGCACAGACACGTGACTTGGGGATCCATGACCGCCGAAGCGCATGCTACCACGTGGATGCCAATGTGTTCTGCATTATTAGGGGAACAAATTTGTTATTTTGCCACTGTATGGTGCACTAATGTTGCTACCATTGCAAGGAAAAGTTAGCTTTTCTTATCTGTGCTTTGTAGAACAGACGTATGGGTCGAACAATGACACTCATACATACATGGGTAGCTCAGAAAGTAATGCAATTTTTTTCTTCGACAATTATTTATTGAAGACAATGAAACTTATACACACGAAAGAATGATGTTTCTTCTACACTCCGTATTTTTCCACATAATCTCCGTCTCGTGCTATGGCCTTCCTACAGCGAGACACAAGGGAGTGTATGCCCTGTCAGTACCAGTCCTTGTTCTGTTCACACAGCCATGTCTTCACTGTGCGAATCACCTCTTCGTCATCCTCAAAATATCTTCCATGAAAGGCATTCTTCAATGGCCCAAACACGTGAAAGTCTGAGGGTGCTAGGTTAGGGCTGTAGGGTGGATGGGGTAAGACTGTCCAACCCTGTTTCGTGATGTGTTCCGACGTCCTCAAACTGGTGTAAGGGTGAGCATTATCAGCTGGGTTGTTATGGCGTCCAAGTCATTGGAAGTGCTTCTTGAAATTGGTTAATGTGTTCACATATGCCTCAGAATTAATGGTGCTGCCTCTCGGCATCACATCAATGAGTATGATACCATCACAGTCCCAAAACAGTGATCATAACCTTACCAGCAGAAGCAGTTGCTTTGAATTTTTTTCTTCTGTGGAAGTGCAAATGATGCCATTCCATCGACTGTCGTTTTGTTTCAGGCTCAAAATGGTGCACCCAGGTTTCATCAGCTGTCACAATCCGAGACAATAAGGCTTCCCCCTCAGCTTCAAAACGTTGCAGCAACTCAGAAGAAATGTTTTTTCTCAGAATTTTGTGTTTCTCCGTAAGACAGTGCAGAACCCATCGTGAACACGTTTTTGTGTAATCAAGAGCACGGATGATTTCACCCACAATTCCTTTGCTGATCGACAGCTCCAGTGACAACTGCCGAGTCGTTCTGCGTCGGTACTGACGAATGAGCGCATCAGCACGCTCCATCTTGTCAGGTGTGACAGCCAAGGATGGCCTCACCCTCTGTACCCAGCAACTAACCATACTTCTTTCAACTGCTGATGCTCCATAAACTGCACATAAATGTTTGTGAATGTTTCCAACCGTTTCTTGCTCCGCAGTGGGAAATTCAATGACGACACGCTCCTTGTAACGTACATTGTGACTGGTGTCAGTGTGTGTTTGTTTTTTCGTGTGGCCGGTGGTGTATGTTTCTTTATTTGTATTCTTTGTGTTGGTGAATTTTCAGTGTTGTGGGACGTTTCGTTGTGAGTTGTGTGGGTGTGATTTTAGTTGCAGAGAAGACTGGGTGTGGGTGTTGATGTTGTTTTGTTCGTTTTAATGGAGTGCAGTGACGAGAAAATATTATTTATATTTGGTAAAATTTACTTTGAAAGTTTCTTGTTTTAAAACGATGATTGTTGTTTGGAAGCTGCAACAATCATCGTATTTTGATCTGTTAAGAGCTTTCTTGACGGAGTTTTTCGGAGAACTCTGCCATCAACAGAGGTTTCGGGCGGTTGCCTTTGTTAAGTAAGCGCCGCACGTCAGACAGGAAAGCGTTGCGCAGAGAAGCCAGAGTTGTGGCTGCATTCTTTCTACCTGCTTGCCTGCTCCTTGATCTAAAAACACTTCCCCTCGCAAGTTCGAACAATCCACATCTGTCGTGCGTGTGCGTGGGTGTGCATTGTTGTTGGGGGTACCTTCTGGCACCCCCCCCCCCCCAACCCATGTGCTCAGGGCACAACATCACTTACAGACGTCATGTTGTTCCATTGCTGCATGTACGCTATCTTTCGGAAGAAATGGAAACTTTGCATGCACACTCTGATAATTTAAAAGAATGCATATCTCAAGTTTCGCATTCGTACCATTGTTGGGATCGAGAAAAAAAAATTGTGGTGCCATACTTTCTGGGCTACCTTCATAGTAATTTAGTTTTCCTCAGGATGAAGCAAGGAGGAAAATTTGGATGCAGAAGATAAGGCGAAAAAAATTTTAAACTCACAAGTTATTCGAAAGTGTCCTCCAAACACTTCACTGTAGATAGTTTTGACAAGGAAAAATTGGGGGAATTTGGCTGAGAGCTGACGCAGTTCCAACACTTCACTGAAGATAGTTTTAACATCTGTGAAATCTTTGGAGCACACTTTCGAATAACTTGCGAGTTTAATATTGTTTTCAATCTTCCGCAGTATCTAATGCCAAATAAGACAATGTGCAAACTTCCCCGTGATATGTGTGTACTTGGTAATACCGTGTGACTCAAAAGTGGCGTGCCAAATGGATTAATCGGTTACTTTGATTTTGTAGGTGAAATAGTGAAGTAGAGGAATAATGCTGACACCGGAATAACGTGTACAGCTGATATTCTTTGTGGAGATCACTACAGAACATCTAGAAAAGCTACAGACGAATTCACTTATCCCATAACCTTTCCTGGGATGCTCACATTAATGCATTAGCTTCTAAGCTAAACCAACGATTAGGACTTATTTCTCGTCTTCATTTCCTTCCTCCCAAAATCCATCTTTTACTGTATAATGCTTTAATCCATTCTTCCCTCTCATATGACCTCCTTTTTTTGGGGATCAACCACTAAATTTAAATTATTACGCTTATTTAGACTTCAGAAATGGTTTATATGCATTTTGCTAAAAGTTCATAAACCTACCCCAGTCTCTCACCTTTTTAATTCCGTGGGCATAACTCCCATACAGCAACTTTACAATATTAACCTAGCAACTTTTATATACAAAACCCTCAATAATTCCATAGTTACTACCCTCCCCCAACAGTTATTTACCACTACTAGAACCCCTTATAACACCCGATACTCTGATTCCCTGCCAATCCCTCACATAAGACGAAACTTCCAACTCAAATGTCTCCATCGCCGGGAATAGACTCTGGTCCACATTACCCCTAATTCTCCGTTCATCACCAAACACTGCCACTTTCAAATACCGTCTAAAGAAATATTTTTTAACATTCCCACCAAACTAACTTTCCCCTCCTTTTCTCACCCTTTTTCTCCTTAAAATTTAACTTTTAATCATCAAATATTGTTTCTTTGCTCCCCACCCAGGGACCTACCTCGTCGGCCCCTGCCATACTGGCCCTGGGTGGACGACTTGTATCGTTCTTTAGATTACATAAATAAATAAATATTTCCAAGCCCATCAGCTACACTTTTACGCGTGACAGAAGAAAATTTGGATCGTGTGAAACATTGTCTTCGAGTGTATGGTGCACGTTTTGAACATGAACGATAAGGTTGCGAAACCGTATAAACATAAAGCCAACATTCATAAACTTTTCATATGGCACGCGACTTTTGAGACACACGTTATATTTCTCGTTTCAAGTGAGATTTCATTAATCATAACCTATAAGTGAACTTTAGCCTGCTTTCCTATGATTGTATTTTTATAGGAAGCAATCCATCCCCTTCTCCCTCAAAAACATGTCAAATAACATCACCCCCCTGAAGCATCGGAGTCATGTGGTCAGATTTCTGAGACAAGAAAGTCACGAACTGTTTCCTTGAATAATCCTCACAATAAGAAAGAAGCCACTGTTATGCGGTGATACAGGTAATTATTCTTTTGTAAAATGAAATGAACAAGATTTTTTGTAGTTATTTCAATTATTGTGTTATAGAAAGTTCATTGAAAACTAATTGCCAGATAGCCTTTCGTAATCACAGTAAGATAAAATTTCATAGTTTTTCTTAAATTGCAACTTAGCAACATATAAATATAAAGAGAGGGGTATACAGAAGTTATTTTAAAAGTCCTGATAACCATTCTATGTGAAAATAATGCCAGCTCTGAAAATCCATTTACATTAAATCCTGGATTTTGTTAAGGAGGGTTACAGATATAAATTCTTTCTCATCTAAGATGTCAATGATTTCACGTACAGCAATAAAATTTTCACAGTAAATGAAAGCAATTCCAGCCATGTTCTTGCAACAAATGATAAAAAATAAAATAAGCATAGCAAAACGTATGTTATTAAAAAAAAAAATTACCCGTAAATATTTTTTTTTTAATCTGAAAAATAACCTTTTTTTAAATATACATCCTAAAGAGGAATAGTAATAAATATGTATACACAAAATTTTGCTGAGATAATAAAATCCTTAACTGAAACAGTAAATTCGTGCTTTCTTTCATTCCTTTTCACAATGAATTATACACCACTTTCCTAAGAGATACAAACAAAATGAGGATCAGAGGCCGTCGTAATGTCTAGAAACAATTAACGATTAAAGTGCGAAATTTTCAAAAGTATGTGTGTTTCCTTGCTATACTGAAATACTATATTATCTCCTTATGCCACTCCTCGCAACAACAGTTCCTCTTATGCAGAATTATATTCCAGAAAATACTAACAGACACAGTCTTTGCATTGTAAACAGCGCCACATCATTCTCATCCGTCCCCAAATCACGTGACTAGAAGTCCTGGCTATGTTGGCACCCCGAAATCGCTCACTGCGCACCCTGATATGCGCTCTATTTATTTCTTCTCTACGACTGCTACTGTCATCTCGCAGCAGTTGTTAGTTACTGGGATGGCACAAAACCCCCTCGATAGAGTAAGTGCTGCAGATTATCATTCTGTACAAGACGAAATATTCTATATTAAATTAATTCAAAATATAATTAATAAATAAAGATATATTTACAGTAATCAAAATTCAAACTTAAAATATTAAAAGACACAAAACAAAACGAAACAGAAAAAAAACAAAAAACACATAAGGGCTCAAAGAGAAGATAATAATATACTGAAGATATACTTCAAACAAATCATGAATACAAAATGAAAAGGAAAGGAAAAATTCCCCAATCTGGACTCGAACCAGGGACCTCACCTATCGCTGGCAACGCTCTAACCGATTGAGTTTGAGCCAACATAGACGATGAACCACCAAGCTGTTACAATGTGCCCAAATGTAACTCCTTGAAGTCACAAATTAGCTCAATTGGCAGAGCAGCCCCCGTCTCGAAGATCAGGAATTCTCCTTATCCTTAAACCATCAAATAAACTGATGAAAATTCAACTCAAAGAGAATATAATAATATATGAAAATATACTTCAAACAAATCATGAATACAAAGAGAAAACAGAAGGAAAAATTCCCTGACTGAAAAAAATGAGCTAATTTGTAACTTCGAGGAAGTACATTTGGACACATTGTAATAGCTTCACAGTTCATTGTCCGCAAATAACTCAATTGGTTAGAGCGTTGCCAGTGACAGGCAAGGTCCCTGGTTCGAGTCCAGTTCGGGGAATTTTTCCTTCACTTTTCTCTTTGTATTCACATGAGGGCTGTTCCAATGTCACTTTTTGGAGTCCAAGTCATCAGAAGGTTTGGTATGGCTTTTCTTTTTGAAAATTTGACCTCCACAACTCTGTAAACTGGTTCTAGTTCTCACAACACGTTGCAGACATTTTCTGAGAGTCGGTGGCCATGAGAGCTTTCATTTCCTAGTCTGTGCTAATCTTCTTTCCTTTTTCTTAAATGTTGGAAAAGCCCAGAAATCACAAAATACATATAAGGTCTGGCCTGTATGGAAATCTAGACAATCTGGTGTAACTTGCCACACAATTCAATTCTCTGTTTCATCTGCTGCTGTAATACACAATGCAGTTCAACTTTTATAGGGAGGAAAAATAAAATAAAACTGCATAGTAGATTTATTCACATAAACAAACCACACCACAGGCTATTTGCAATTCTCATGGGTGACAGTCACAGAACTGCTTCAGCAAAATCAGCACAACGTCGCCAGTACAAGAATTTTCGGAACAGCCTTCATTGAAAAAAACATCCTTCAAAGAATTCCACATATTAACTTACCTATACCTAAATTTAGATCCTAAAGTGAAAAAATAACGCTTAGGAGGTTGTCGAGGAGAATGAAGCCGAAAAAATGTATGATGCTCCACACAAGATTTCCACAAGTTTTTACATGACCTATAACTTAACATATTGAAGCCCAATAAACTGTCATAGGTTTCATGCTGAAGAAATAAATAAATAAATAAATAAATAAATAAATAAATAAATAAATAAATAAATAAATAAAAGGAGAAAAATTTAATTAATCTTGAAAAACAACATTGTTTGCTTCTTTGCTTCATAAAAGGTATCTACTTACCCCTTCTCTTCTCAGCTGAATAAAAAACTGTTTTCTTTTAAAAGAAATTTTCACAATTTTTGCCCTATTATAATGTTTTCAAAAGTTTATTAAAAAGAAAAATATTTGTATATTCATAGAGAAGAATAGAATTTTTAAAGTACTTACCAGGAGAAAGTGTTAATTTTAATGTTATTCTGAAAAACAACTAAGCCATGAGATGTCACACCTAATTGAATTTCGGTATTTGTTGAATCCTATGAAAAATGAAAAGAAAACTATTACTTAATCTCATGAAGGAATTCACCTGGAGGCATAGCTTCCTATATTTGCTACATTATTTTTTTTTTTTGTACAGTGAACAGTGCTGCTCTAGTGGTTGGCAGATGAATTAAATATCCCAGAGTTACAACACAATGCTAACGAACGATAACCTTCCATTGTTGTAGGCTATGCTTCCAATAACCAGTCAGTGCTCCTTGGCATTGCAAGGAGAAAGGGGTGTAGATTATATAAAAATTGCCTCCTACTTTTAACCAAAATAATGTTTGCATTCAATCCCATGATTCAAACCATGGAAGACATTAAACCTTTGAATTTTAAAATTGTAAAAGGCCAAAAAAAGCTAAAAATAGTTATTACAGCAAATTATTTAATAACTAGTCCTTTAAGCCCAATCACAGGTTGCCGCATAACGTTTTAAAAAAATATATTATAGGAAAACTACTGATTGTATGCACTGTGCAGTTTAATGAATGTTTAGGACACTCGATGTACCATATTAAGCACATCTTACAAGGAGACTCCACGTACTCTGACTCAACAATCTTAATAAAAAAAATCCTACGGGTAGCTTTCACCAAATTAAAGACCCATGCAAAGTCATTCGACGCATTTCTCAAAATATTGCGAGAAAAAAATTCATAAAGTTTGTTATAATTGCCTACACTTTATAAATGCTCGAATCATACCATCTTGGGCAGGTGGTCTAGTGGTAGAATGCTTGAGTTCTATTTTGCAAGTACGGGTTCAAATCCAGTCTTCGATAATTTTTTTTTTTTCTCTTAGTAAAATTTTTTTAACTTGTATGGGAATGTGAAATTCATTTGCTAAATATATTTCCGATTTTCCAATTTGCTACCATCATTTTTTTTATAAAATGCATATAAGAATTATTATAATTAAACATAATCTAATATTTCCGATTTTCTAAGGTTATTTTTGCATAAATCGAAAATAAACAGATGTACTATGAGCCAGATACTATGGATGGACTTCAAACAATGACACATAGGGAAACCACTTATCCACATAGAAATTTTAATACGATGAATACGCATTTCGGCAGCCATGCTGCCTTCTTCAGCATCTAAAGGGGAAAAGCTACGATCAGAGTAGGTAAGCTAATCTGATGGAGAGTCTGTACATTACTGAGCTTATATAGAGAACAATAGCCAATTAGGTAATTATAACGAATCACGTCTCTCAGCCATTTAGGTGTTGTGAGAGACGTGATACGTGTAGTTAAACACATCGTATATAACAAAGTGTTTATGATCAACCACAATTGGTACAAAATGACAGATGGAACTCTCATAGGGAGCAGTATCAGCCCCTTTATTGCCAATATCTATATTAGAAGACTAGAAAACCACGCCCTTTCGGAATTCTTGTACTTCTCAAAAATCTGGTTTCGATATGTGGATGATGTCTTCGCCATAGTTCCCGAAAAAGAGATCCAGCAACTCCACGATAATGTGAACAACCTATGCTTCAACATCAACTTCACCACTGAAAGAGAAGTCAACAGCAGCATCCCCTTCCTTGACTTGAACATATCCAGGAAAGACCAAAAACTGGACTTCAACATTTACCGCAAGAAGAACTTTATTGCCAACTACATCAGGAAAGACTCTAACCACTGCCAACAACACAAGCTGGCAGCCTTCAAACATATGGTGTATAGGGCGTACACCATCCCCTGAGCGCCAACAACAAGAAAACGGAGATTAGCAACATCAAGAATTTTGCCATACAAAATGGTTTCCAGGCAAATGTGATTGACAACATTATTACGAAGGTAGAACGAAAATTGTTTGTTAAAGAGACCTCGACCTTACAAAATAAGAAAGAAGCTAAAGGACGACTTATTTTACCATACAACAAAATACTAAACAAGGGAATGGAAAAGATCGCCCGTGAATTTGGACTGTAAACAACATATAAAAGCACAGATACCGTATTTTTTCAAATATAGGCCACGGCTCTAAACCCAAGAAAATCGAAAATTTTAGGAGTGCGGCCTAAAAAAAAATTTTTTTTTTTTTGGAAATAACGAATTATTATAGGTAATAATTTATTTTATTAGTAAATAAAATAGTAATTTAGCTAGTAATTTTATTATTTATATAGCTATCTTCATTACTTTTATATATTTAATGAAAATTTTATAAATTTATTAATTAAATGTGTAAATAATTACAGTTGTGCAGCCCACAATAGCGCTAGAACAGGGACTCGTTAATTCGGCAATATGTCCGGATTATTAAGGTCGCACAACAGTTAATGTGTTTCAAGTTTGTGTTGGTGTTGTGTTACAAAAGGAGTAATGAGAGAGAACATTAGTGTGGGTGATATACAGGGTGATTTACATCGAATGTAAAATACTTAAAGGGGGTAT
>JAHWFO010008154.1:358499-380723 GCA_023313115.1 Rhysida immarginata
ATACCCCCTTTAAGTATTTTACATTCGATGTAAATCACCCTGTATATAGAGAACTAGTAGGATATTAAGTGAGATGCCTAACGACTGTGCAGGTGAAAATGCGGAGGAGGCGGTAGAGTCCAAGATGGTGGGTTATACTGGTACCGTTCCTGCCTTTTTTGGCGACGGAACGGGGATAAGTGTATCAGGTTTTCTGAAAGCCGTAGAGAGCATTGGGGCGTTGGGGCCACCCACTTGCGGGGGCGGGACTCATATGTGGAGGCAAGGGAGGGTGGAACTCGTTTAGGTCGGGGAAAAAACTAAGTCAGTGTGTTTCAAACAAACAAGAAATATTAAATCAAATATGCAAAATTGTCAAGGTCATACATTGCTTAAAATCTTAATTACCACTACAAGTTAACTATTAAAAAAAATCAGGGGCCCCCTAACAAACAAAATGTTGGTTAAATCTAAATAACATAAAATTCTAGTTCCTACCAATGTTTCTGAGCAACTTTGCATTTACACAGCATGCATTAATCATATGGCATCTCGCCAACATAAGTGTCCCGTAACCAGGGCAGATATTCCCCTATTACTCAGGCACTGTGTACCAGCCCCCCCCCCGGTTCACATTAATCGTCGAGATCAATGAGACCCAAGATAAAGACTAGTAAGATAAGACCAACGCTGGAACGCATCGCGTACCCCTTTTTTTTTTCCTCAGTGAGGGGAGGGATACAGTAACCTCTTAACTCGTCCAATAGAGCAACTCTTCTATTGACGCAACACAAGACCTCTTGGGCTCAACCACTCCTTAATAGTGTGATCGGATATGGGCGACTATCTTACATACACACTTGTGTCCTATTTACTTCGTCGTTCAATCTTAGTGCTCGGAAACACTTATGTGAGCTCAGCTGCACAACTCCTGGTTTTGTCTAACAAAAATACTTCACTTCGTAAACTAAAATTAGCTAGCATTTAAACAGTTAAAATCCATCATCTAGCGTTAACATAGATAGCAAAAACCATACGTTGGTTCACTATTAATTAGTGAAGTTCTAATAGCTTTTTCTTGAAAAAAGGCGAGCATCCTCGACAGCAGAAAACAATTGTTACTATCGCTCAAATGCGTATTCTCCAGGCATCGGAAAAGATACGGCAAGCATGACAACATGTTTTTTTTAGAACGACACACTCGACCTGAGAAAAGTTTTCTTGAACCAATTCATAATATTAAAAAAAAGAACGGTCTCACCGATCACGTGGGCAAGATGTTTTTTCATCTTCGGTGAACTACATACAACAAAAGAACATCATCGATGAACCAGGGCTTAGACATGGGCAGCGTTCGATTCAAAGACGTTCTCCTGCGATTTTATACACAATTAATTAAAACAACAGAATGCGCGGACGTTTCATAGCAATTATAAAGTTCTGTTGCACACTAATTATTTTAATTTAATTGCAACACGATCTACGTAGGGGCTAAGCTTAAGCGCCATTTTCGAACTTCGCTACGATGTTCACTTGTTTCCATCGCTTTCCCCAGCGATCACACAGACGTCCGTCCTTGTCAAGTTTTTTAGAAGGAAGACAAAAATACTTTATTTTCTAACAATAATATAAAAACAGAAGGGAAAAACGCAGTTCTTTTAAGAATTTCTCCTCGCTACAACAAAGCCCAGCGCTGCTGCTGAAGACATTGTTTCCGTGAAAAGGAATTCAAACTTCTCCCAACAATTACGTTAAACACAATTCTATTATTTCTATTATAACAAACGTTATGCAACACACTCAGTTTCATAAAACGACTGCAATCAAATCACAAGGTTATCATAGCAGATTTGACGATCACAGACAAATTAACAGGGCATAAACACACACAAACTCAAACAATCCACACACACACACACACACACACACACACACATGGGAGTACCTCCCCCACCACACACACACACACACAAACGGGAGTACCTCCCCGAAACCACACACACACACACACAATACTGACTTACAGTCACATACGCCCCATCAAAAAAGACCTGAAGAACCCCGTTCTTCAAACTAGAATCTTAGTTCACACAACTCCGTTTTATAACTGTGTTTTAGCATTCCTCCCACATCCCAATTCGAGGATGCTCTGCCTATAAACAGTTTCCTCTGTTCATTTGGCTGTGCTCTCTTCTTAACACGCCTTTCCCTGGCACCTAGAGAGCATGAATCCGGGTTAATATTACTGCCAAGGAACCTTGGCTTTCTCTCCTTGTAAGAACAACACTGACTTCATCTTGGACGAGTTTAGTCCTTTGTTGCTCAATGATGCTATTAGAACCTACCGCTCTATCCACTGTTATTACTCGTTCGCACTCTGTACCCATATCTACTTTTATTACTGGCGAGACAAGATCCTCTGTACCCACAGCAGCATCATGGGACACAGGACCATCCGCCCGCTCCGGCCCCTCCGAGCGTCTCTCATGTCCAGCAGTCAACACAACAACATGCTTCCTATTGACCACTTGCTCATCAGGAAACCTTACTCCTCTGATTAACACCTTGCTCCCCGGCAACAGTCGCAGGACTCTGACAGGGCCAAATTGCCGCTGGTCATTATTCTGCCCGGCACATCGAACCAACGCCCGAGCCCCTGGGACCACATGATTCCGGTTTCCAACTGCATCAAAGCTGAGTTGGTTCACCTTACTCTTACACCCCCTCCCACAGCCATATGCTCTGTAGCCATTGCCATCACCACTTTTTCCACCTAGATCGACTTCTTCTGCCTTAACTACTGACACCGCCGAGCACACAAACGAAATGCCTTCAAGGACATCAGTTCCTAAAAATACCGTCGTATGGTCGATTGGCGAACGAGTGAAGGAGGAAATTACATTGTGGGAGCGATCGACCACGTACCCTTATATCTAGCGTAACCTCCTGCTTGATGTGCACACATCCTCCATTCACTCCCCGCACCATCATGTCGACCTCCTTAATTGGGGCTTGCAATACCTGGCAGAACAGCTCATCATCCAGGAACTACACCTGCGAACCTGTGTCGACCAACATATTGACACGCTGTCCCTGAATTGATACGTCAACCCGATATAAGCGGTCCTTCCCCCGCTTCAACAGAATCGGTTCTGCCTCCTCTCGAGTGGCCTGCGTGGAATCACGCAGCTTCATCTGGCGACAATCTCGGGCAAAATGCCCCTGGGCACCACATTTCAAACAGTTGAGGTTCTTTTTGCTGTTCTGCCCCCTCTCTGAGGTTTCCTTTAGCAGCTTTTGCATCATATCCCGTAATTCCTTCAGCTCGCTTTTGCAGGCACATTCCCGCCCCATGGGCTCTACGGCAGCACTTGTCAGGCTCTTGCCACGCTTTTTAGTCCGTGATATGGTCGCACAATCCTCATCACTAGATTCCGTGACCCCGGGTTCTACTGCAGCACCACTACTTTCACCATGGTTGCATCTTTCCAAATCCTCCGATTCCATGGCACACTTAATAGCTTCCTTGAATGTCTTGGGGCCAGTGGCCTTTATCAACTTCTTATGGGGAATCAGTGTGCCATGGCAGAACCTTTCCAATAATAGCTGCTCCCTCGAGGGCTCCATGTTGGGATTGGCTTGGATGAATCGGTCCATCGCCATCTGAAGGCGACCTGTATAATCTAGGACCGATTCTTTCCTCTGCTATGTGACGTCGTACAGCTCTTTGCCATAGTCCTTATCGATCTTTATTAAAAAAATGTGTAAATAATTACAGTAATCTCATTTTAATGCACGAGCGCAACTCCTTATTTCTTCGGCAGCAGCCATGGTTCTATCAACGCACTCACTGCTGGGTGCTGACCAATAGCGATAGGGAGCATTCTATGACATCATAACATCTTCAACTAATCGTAATCGCCAAGTACAGTGAATTCAGGGCTAGCGAATCGCTGACATTAATTTTTTAACACTTGATTTTCTTAATAATTTATGAATGAAAAATTATGTGACTGGTTAATTACTGTTCCGAGGTGTTAGAATATTAATTTCTATGTTAGAAAAACATTGAACAAAGACTCATTAATTTATAACCATCAATTCAAAGGCCTTCGCATTTTTATCTACAGCAGGGAAGTCGGAGAATTTTTACTTAAAAAAAAAAAAAAGCTATACCTGCGATTTACTCTTTCAAAAAGCGTAACAAAATTTTCTTATAAAGGACATAATAAACAAATTTAAAAGAAAATAGGTACGATATATGAATGTATTGGCGATCAATCCAAAATCATTACACGAACACCACAGTGAAAGCGGGAGTTATGTTGGGGGGAGGGGGCGAAAGTCTTTATTAATAAAAAAAAAAAAAGAAATTAATTCGACTTTATTTATCGTATTTACTTACAGTGTTTATAGTGAAATCATTTTCAAGGTAGTGTACCTCATTTTGTCATAATCACTTTTCGTCACATGCACTTCGACTCAGAATCGTTTTGTTGATAGATTTACTTCGTGACTCGACGCACTTAAATACAGTCTTCTTTGGCAGTGAAATTTTAAGAAATATTAAATGGGTTTATTTCTTTTCTTACGGTATTCTAGATATTTTAAAATCCTCATTATTATGACGAATTCATACGAGTGTGGACGAGATGCCGCATTAATTGCAAGAAAACTCCACAGTTTTTTTTTAAAGATTAACTTTTCATTAAAAAAAAAACAAACTTTAAGAATAATTGTGTAAAAAAAATAAATAAAACAACAACATCAATAATATTATTATCAATAATAATAATAATAATAATAATAATAATAATAATAATAAGGGATTCCTATTTAAGATATCAAAGTTGCCACCCTTTGGGGGGTAGTGGGGGGGGGGGGCTGATTTTAGAACAGAAAGAGTTCCCCTTTAAAAAATAATAAATTTTTGTCTCGACAAAATTTTCCGTACAATGCTTTGTTTTCGAAATATTTCCATGTCTACACTTAAATGAACCACCCTGTATAATAATATTTCTTAAAATTTCACTGCCAAAGAAGACTGTATATAAGTGCGTCGAGTCACGAAGTAGATCTATCAACAAAACGATCCTGAGTCGAACTGTATGCGACAAAAAGTGGTTATGACAAAATGAGGTACCCTACCATGAAAATGATTTCACTATAAATACTGTAAGTACATACAATAAATAAAGTCGAATTTCTTTTGTTCTAATAATAAAGACTTTCGACACCCCCCTCCAACGTAACTCCCGCTTTCGCTGTTCGCGTAATGATTTTGGATTGATCGTTAATACATTCATATATCGTACCTATTTTCTTTTAAATTTACTTATTATCTTTTTTATAAGAAAATTTTGTTACACTTTTTGAAAGAGTAAATCACAGATAGATATTTTTTTTTTAGTAAAAATTCTCCGACTTCCCTGCTGTAGATAAAAATGCGATGGCCTTTGAATTGATGGTTTTAAATTAACGAGTCTTTGTTCAATCTTTTACTAACATTGAAATTAATATTCTAACACCTCAGAAGGTAAATACTGAATATACCCACGCGGTCTGTTAAAAATAGACCCCCATATAGTAACACATTCTAATTATAGCCATCTATAGATAAAATTATACTAAGTCCAATGGAACATTCGGTTTTAATCTATACTCCGACCAACCCCAAGTTTGACCTAACTCCTATTGGTTGAAGCCAAACAACGCATTCCAAAGAAAGGAATGAATGCGCAACATAAAGTAGCGCCGACGTCTATCGTTAGTTTAATTTTATTTTTTTTTTGGCTTAATAACGACTTAAAAGACAAAAAATTATATGGGAAAAAAACCTGAAAAAAAACGAGCGAGAATAAAACGCCTATAAACTGGAATTTAGTCTATCCTGGAATTTTAATCGGAATTCGGCCAAGATGGCTGAATCGAAAGCAGTTTGAGTGTGGCGAACACAGCTCCTGTGACGATGGCTGAAGCTATGGCTGAAGTCAGTTTGAGCCCGATGAACACAGGCTCTTTTCGTGCCAGTAACATATTTTCCACAAGACAAAAATACTATATTTTAGTTTTATTATAACAGTATCTTTTAAAGAATTAACTAATATTCATAATTATTGTAATTATATAAATAAACATTGAATAAAGAAATAATTTCATAAACTTTAAAACTTCAACAATTGATAAATAGAAAAAAGTAAATCAAGAATACACTAAAAATGACAGCTTTAATAAAATTTCAAAATGAAATTAAAGTGTCTCTTATTGATTTCGTTTTTATATTTAGTAATTGTTGAAATTATTCAATTAATTCATTTCAATATATTATTGTAATAAATGAAAAAAACAAAAACAATTGCAAGTATTGTTTTTAAAATTCAACTGAAATAAATTAAATAATTTTTGCTACTGACTCTAAATGGAGATTTAAAAAAATTATAATGAAAAAATTCAACTGTAGGAACGACCCTAGCCAGTTTAAAATAAAAGTATTATTATTAATTTATTATTAACAAGACACAATCTATAACTTTATTTTTTATTACTTATTTTAAATTTAATTACAAAAATAAAATCAATTCATTTTCAGAATAACCGAAATGCTTAATTCTAATGAAAACGGACAAGATGGCGCTTCAACATTTGCTTATATCACAGGGTTGTTGCTAAGCAACAAAACTACTTTCGTATTACTACGCGCAGTGATGTGCCTGACCAATAGGAGTTGGGCCAAACTTTGGGTCGGTCGGAGTATAGATCACCTATACCTTGTCTCAGCTTCAGTTGAGAGTGACGTCATGAGTGAAGCGGTTACTGTTCGCCCGCAAGAAGAAAGAGTTCCTATAATTTTCTGTATAAAAAGTTCAAAATTCTTTCTGGATCACATCTTCGTGGCCGAAGCACGACGGATCACATCTTTGCTCTAAGGCAAATCTTTGAGAAATCCTGGGAGTATGCAAAAGAGGTCTACGCTTGCTTTGTGGACCTCGAAAAAGCATATGACAGAGTTCCTCGGGAGAAGCTCTGGCAAGTGTTGCAAGAGTATGGAGTGGATGGGCAATTACTGGTTGCTATCATGTCTCTGTACGAAAGCTCTGAGATGTGTGTCCGGATAAATGGCATTAAGTCAAGACCGTTCACCGTGGGTGTTGGACTCCGCCAAGGGTGCGTACTGTCGCCCATCTTGTTCATTATCTTTATGGACTGGATAGACAGGGGCAGCCGAGGCGATGAGCGTGTTTGTGTGGGCGACTGCCTGGTGGAGAGGTTGCTCTTTGCTGACGACCTTGTCCTCCTTGGGTCTTCTCGCACGAACCTTCAGCATGCACTAGACCGGCTTGCAGCCAAATGTGAAGAAGCTGGGATGAAGATCAGTGTGGCTAAAACCGAGGTTCTGGTCCTTTCAAGACAGCCTGCTCAGTGCGCTCTCCATGTTAGTGGAGCCTCATTGAGACAGGTGGAGAAATTCAAGTATCTCGGGATTGCATTCACGAGTGATGGACGGCAGGAGAAAGAATTGGATGCTCGGATCGGTGCAGCAAGCTGTGTCAGACGTGAACTGTGGCGATCCGTGGTAACGAAACGCGAGCTGAGTAACAAAGCTAAGCTCTCCGTCTTCAAATCCATCTTTGTCCCCATTCTCACCTATGGTCATGAGGCTTGGGTAATGACCGAAAGAGTGCGATCGCGGGTACAAGCGGCCGAAATGAGATTTCTGAGAGGTGTTGCAGGTGTTACCCTACTAGATAGAGTGTACAGCAATACAATAAGGGAATCTTTAGGTGTTGAGCCACTACTTCTCCGCATTGAGAGGTCTCAGTTGCGCTGGTATGGCCACGTGATTCGGATGCCGCAAACTAGTCTTCCTAGGCAGTTGTTATTTTCCAAGCCGGTGGGTAAGAGACCAAGGGGTCGGCCTAGAACCAGGTGGCTAGACTACCTGGAGAATCTGGGTTCGAGTCGCTTGGATATTACCAGGGAGGACATGCGCCTGATGGCGGAAGATCGCGATCGCTGGAAATCCTCCATAGGGCTGCTGCCCCCGCGACCCTAACGGATAAGCGGGTTTGAAAAGTAAGTAAGTATTCTTTCTGGAATCGTATTTCATATTTTCTCCTCGATATAATAAAAAATCAGCGACTAGAAAAGCCATTTGACAAAATTTTTTAAAAAATAAATAAAATGAAGCCAGTCTGTAGTCGAGATTATTTGATTGTAAAATGGCGGCGTCTCTTGTTCTTGCATGAAAGAGATGTGTCAGAAATGAAAGATGATCGAGTTTCAATGAAGAGGATTAAAATACTTTCAACATTAATTTAAAATAATGATATCTGATAGACACCATTCGACTATTCTACTTTCGAGAAGCCACGCGATTATAGGATGGTGTAATGTAGCGTACATAGCCTTAGAATAACTTATTCTTTTAACGGCAGAAGGATATGATGTTGTGCACTGTCCGGTAAGGGACCTCATTCCATGACGTCACTCTCAACTGACGCTGAGACAGGGTATAGTTAGGGAGTTATGGAACCTTAAAGATTCCGTCTTTTTAGTGAGGACAACAATGCCTAAGCTTCGTTATAGCTTGGAAAAAACGAGTTGCCCAATTTCGACACCAGGTGGAATCGTGTTTCCCAATTTCGACACCAGATGCTTTCAGTTTAGAAATTTACATAAAATTTGCATAAAATCTGCCTTTGGAGCTGCGCAAGTCTAACTGAAAATAGCAGTTGCATGAAGAAATGTATGGAATGCCATTTGTATCATAAAAAAGTCATAAAAATCAATTTGACTTAACAATGTAAATCCATAAGGTATTCAGCTTAACAAAATTCATAACCAAGTATTCAGCTTACATAACAGGGTCACTTACAAACAAAAATAAATTCAGAAACAGGGTCACTTACATCATCTACTTATTCATTTACATGACACAGACTATATCAGGCTATAAATGAAATTACCCATGAATTTCATTTGCTCAGGATCATTTATAAATAACTTATACAATACAATTGCACAAATGCTTATAGAAATGATCCAAGTTTAGCCATTGTGTTAAGAGTAGGTTTTCAAATATTGTAAAATTACAATATACAGGGTGATTCAAAATAATGTCCGGCATTTCAAAATTTTATTAGGCATTTATATTATAACATAAACTAACCAGACCGGGTTTAAAATGCAAGAAAACTCAAATATTTCTTTAATTTCTACATGACTCCCTCGAGTCACCCAGATAATGTCAAGACGATATTCAATCTCATCCCATACTCCTTTCAGCATGTCTGCTGTTACTAGTCCGAGAGCATTACGAATTCGATTGTCTCCTCAACACGAGCCACAGTTGTTTGTGGAAGTTGCAGTTCACGACTAGCTTTAAGAGTTGATTTCTGTGGGCTGCAGGTGTACGTGGCCCTTATTTCTTTGATCTTTTCTTCACTTACACGCGGCCTTCCCATGCTTTTGCGCTTACAAAGACATCCAGTTTCCAGAAATTGATCATACCACAGCCTCCAATTGAGGGAAGGTTAAAAATATTTGAGTTTTCCTGCATTTTAAACCCGATCTTGTTAGTTTATGCTATAAAATAAATGCATAGTAAAATTTTGAAATGCCGGACATCATTTTGAATCACCCTCTACATTTATAGCCAAATTTGCTGGTATGCATAACAGATGTAATTCTTGTCCTGTTTAATGCTTAATGAACTGTAAGGGGTGGTTTAACACGAAACCGAAGTGGTTATACGAGAAACCGAAGTGGTTATACGAGAAACCGAAGTGGTTATACTAGAAACTAGAGCACTGCGACTCTATGAGTCTATTGTACTATCCCCAATTAACGACTGCCACAGGAAACAGTAGCAGCCGGGACCGATGGCTTAACGTGCCCTCCGAAGCACGGGGGGCGATGGACGTTTCCAGGTGGTCACCCAACCTGTAATTAACCGCGCTCAAGGTTGCTTAACTCCACCAATACGTTAAGAAAGGCGAGACAACCGAGCTACACCTGCCCCCCTTGTCCTGTTTAAATGTCAAAGAATATAATGCTCAGTGTACAGACGAATAAAATACTTTCTTATAGAAACAAATAGTCACGTATATTTATTTTACTAGTGTGTTCCTCGATATTAGATACGCACTTTCACGACTCCATGCCTCTCGCTCAAATTTCATGCACGTAGCCTATTTCTCTTTCCCCATAACTATAGAAAATGAATTCCCTTTAACTCTATAAGCAGTCGTTAATGCTTTCTTCTGGTAAAAGAAGCCATTTATACATTTTTATTCCTGAAGAACATCATACGCATTTAATCGGGCGATCTTATGAAATAGTAGACCGGCATTACGATTAAATACTCGTACCTTGAAAGCAGCAAAATGACAGAGCAGCAAGAAGTAGTGGCCCTGCATCTGTGCCCCCTTTTTAACATGTTTATCAAAAAAATTCACAGTTCAGTTAAAAGTTGATTATTAACTTGATTCTCTCTTTAATCACACGTAGTAATTTTTACTATTTTAAATTTAATTTTAATGGGGAAATTCTTCATTATGTTGTTTATATTTAAATTGTATGCATAGTTTGTAAACTGTTTTATTTTACAAAGTTTGCTTTATATTTTATTATAGATCGAAAAGTATTGAATATTGATTTCCGTTAGATTTATGAAATTTTTGGCAAATTTTCCAAGTTTTTTTCTGGATATTTTAGATATAAGCCTTTTTTACAAAATTTGAATTCTGGTTATTTAGGTTTGGAATGGGAAACTCAATTTGTGGTGCATTTTCTTCTTGTGGGGGTTTATAAAAGTCTCTGTTTATGTGGCTCCCCTTCCAGCTACATTACCCGAACTGAAGAACTGTATAACAACAGCCATGGAAGCAGTGATGCAGGCATGCTCGGATTTGACTATCGTATAGACATGCCGTGCATCCAAAGGTGGACACATTGAGCACCTATAATTTGATTCTAAAGAACCACTGGCATTCACTACCAGAAATTCCAGGTGCAAGTCCTCAATGGTAATAGCCAAGCGACTCGAAACCAGATTCTCCATTATTTTAGCTACATGGTTCTTGGGCAACCTCTTGGTCTCGTACCTAAATGGTTTGGAAAATAGCAATTGCCTGGGAAGACCAGTTTGCGACATGCGTATCACAAGGCCTTACCATCGCAACTGAAAGCTCTCAATGCTGAGAAGTAGCAGCTCAGCACTAAAGACTCCTTTATTGTGCTGTTATACACTCTCTCTAGCAGGGTTACCCCTGACACACCTCTCAGGAATAACATTTCGGCCGTTTGCACCCGCGATCGCGCTCTTTTGGTCATTAACCATAATCATGGCCATAGATGTGTATGAGGACAAAGATAGATTTGAAAACAGAGAGCTTGGCTTTGCTTCCTAGCGTATGTTTTGTTATCACAGATCGCTACATGCCAGCTTGCTGAACCAATCTGAGCATCCAATTCTCTATCTTACCGCCCATCTCTTGTGAATGCAGTCCCGAGATGCTTGAACCACTCCACCTGTCTTAATGGAGCTCCCCGAAAATGGTGAGCGCACTGAGCAGGCCGTCTTGAAAAGACCAAGACATCAGTCTTCACCAGACTGATTTTCATGACTGTAAAGCAATATAGTATAAGCTGAAAGTTAGTGCAAGAAGACCCAAAGAAGACAAGATCAACCTCTCCACTAAGCAGCCACCCACACCAAAACACTCATTGCCTCATGTACCCCTGTCAATCCAGTCCATAAAGATAATGAATATGCGGCGGCAACAGTCTGTATTATTTCCCTTTGGGCCATTAATGCTCTTTTCGGACATTCACTTTGTAAATAAATTAATACGAGAGGGAAAATTATTAATTTTGGAGCATGGATGGTTTCATACTTTTCGTCAGATCAACACTATTATCAGCAGGAGCAGTAACACCACTGGTGGCAAAATTGCATTTTCATCCTATCGTGCGCACATGACGTTGCCATGGCAACCACAAATAATTAGCATATCGCAGAGTTTTCGAACATTTGTAGTGGTTGCTGTTTGTATTTTATAAATGGATTATGCCACATTACAACCCGCAAAATTGAATTATACTCGTTCCTCTGC
Organism: Rhysida immarginata; assembly: GCA_023313115.1. Classification (NCBI taxonomy): domain Eukaryota; kingdom Metazoa; phylum Arthropoda; class Chilopoda; order Scolopendromorpha; family Scolopendridae; genus Rhysida; species Rhysida immarginata. The sequence continues at coordinate 370,595 of JAHWFO010008154.1, forward strand.
CTCTATTTTATGATTAACGGTGTTTTTAATCAGTAATGGTCAAAGACGGCACGACAAGAAGCTCAACGTGTTCAAAAAATGACTGGTTAATACTGTCTGTAATGGCTTTCCTTCGTCATTGATATTCCCAAAGTAAATTAATAGATTTACGTTGATGTTTTCAAGGTAAGCACAGTTTATTTTCAATGTATTTTCGGCTTGTTTTAGCTGTCGCGATGTCCCTTTTGTCTTGATTAATGGCATTAGACAGCTACTTACGTTCTCTTAAAAGTATAGCGATTCGATTCTTATAACGTAATTTACTATTAAATGTTAGGAACGTTAGATTCAGTGCAGCCACCAGTATTATTTGGGAAATTGCCACCAAAAGAACTGCATGGTTGCCATGCACCACAAGCAGTAAGCATGGGTTCTGTTCTTCCTCCTCATTGACCTATTGATAACAGCAATCCGAGTCTTTGCAACGCTATAAGTATTTGTATTTATCAACAAATGTCCTTAATAGTACCTTTTTAAATGTATTTTTGTTCTATTTTACCTGCTAATCGTCCCATTTTCAGAGCCCCCCCCCCCCTTTCTTAACCCTAACATCGCACTTCACCTCCGCCCTTTCACCGGGACATGGTTTCTAGGGCTTCCTACACCTTCCGCAAGGCGCATATGAAAAATGACGTCAAAAATTGCATGCGTTCTACTTTTAACAGACCGCGTGGGTATATTCAATATTTGCCGAATGTTCTCTATCACTATTGGTCAGCACCCAGCAGTGAGTGCGTTGATAGAACCATGGCTGCTGCCGAAGAAATAAGGAGTTGCGCTCGTTCATTATAATGAGATTATTGTAATTATATACACATTTAATTAATAAATTTATAAAAGTTTCATTAAATATATAAAAGTAATGAAGATGGCTATATAAATAATAAAATTACTAGCTAAATTACTATTTAAAATATTATGGGACACTAAAACGAAGTATTTCAATCTTTTTAGGCTAAGTTTTTTTGCGGCCTAATGTGAATCGCGGCCTATAAATGCTTATTTTTTCGTTCCACCGTCGAATTTGCGACTGCGGCCTAAAGTGAATGTGTCCAATATTCGAAAAAATACGGTACTTTAAGAAGAAGACTGGGCAACCCCAAAGATGTGATTCCGACAGAGCTAAGACCGGGAGTGTACCGACTGCCGTGTGCGAAACATGACGCAGTATACTACGGACAATCTCGGAGAGCCGTAAGCACGAGGAATAAAGAACACTTGGCGTGCATCAAGAACGGGAAGTTTGGGGTATCGAGATTTGCCGACCACATCCAAGACCAAAAGCATGAGTACCGTCCTGATGACTTCAAAATTCTCCACAGAATGAAAGACCCAAGGTTGTTGAACTTCCTAGATAGCTACGCGATTAGCTGTAAAGAGCCGAACAAACTTCTAAATAGTGATGAAGGCCCTCTCGACCTAACCCATCTGAAGACCGTGGCTGGAATGATAAAACTTCCTATGAACCGCACCAATAGAAGACCACCAACGGAAAACCAATAGGGAGCAGCTTTCCGACCCAGCCATCTCCCTAATTGAGTCATCATATATAATGTTATTATTGGCTGAACCTCTAGCTACTGTCTATTCGTCCTTTTATAAGTCTTTGACAATTATATAATTACCTAATTGGCTATTGTCCTCTATATAAGCTCTGCAATGTACTCTCGCTCCATCAGATTAGCTTACCTACTCTGTGTTAGAATTCAAGCGCAATAAATAGATAAACACAGGATACGTTTTACTACTAAAGGAACAACGTTTATTCCACGCAACTTGCTTGAGAAAATCAGGGAGAAAAGAGAAAGGGCGGGAAGAACAGATTCGCAGTAAAGAAAATAACAAAATCTGCATAATATATAATGTAATAAACGTAAATAAATATTATTTAAATTAGGATATACTTATTAATTAAAGAATAATAATGGATGTTCTATGAGGATTTTATACACGCCATACCTCAGATGTTCCTGCACGGTGAGCAGAAGGTTCCTGGTTCGATCCCAGGCTGTGGAATTTTCTTTCCTACTTTTCATCAATAACTTATTAATTATTAACTTATTCATATGAGAATAATAATAAATGTGATGTTGGCGGTTGCGCCATCTATTGTTCATAATGTTCAACACTCTGATCGTAGCTTTTCCTCTATAGATGCTGAAGAAGGCAGCATGGCTGCCGAAATGCGTATTCATAGTATTAAAATTCTATGTGGATAAGTGGTTTCCCTGTGTGTCATTGTCATAAATTAAAAGGTTGTTACAAGTTATATTTAGTTCCTTTAAAAAAAAACAAAAAACAAAACACAAACTAAGTTACAATTCACATTTAGGTAAAGACAGAGAGGTTAATATAATAGTTAACTTCTGCTTCTAGAAATAAGAAATTGTAATTTGGTAGCTAATATGCTATTTAAAAACGTTAATGAAGGGATTGATAAATTATAGATACCAAAATGATGCATCATATTTAGTAAGTATACAGTGCAATAATTATTTAATTTTTGTGTGAGTTAAATGTCATCTCAAAAGTTGCAAACTTTATAAAAATAATTAAATGTGGATAAATAAACTGTTTCTTTTAAATGCTCATTTATCACAGCGGATCATTAATTATAAGAATTCGTATATGCATTTTATAAAAAATATGATGGTAGCAAATTCGAAAATCGGAAATATATTTAGTAAATGAATTCTCATACATGTTAAAAAAAATTACGAAGAGAAAAAAAAAATATCGAAGACGGGATTTGAATCCGTATCTACAAAATAGAACTCAAGCATTTAACCACTAGTCCACCTGAATACGATGAAAATCTATGCTACAATTCGAGCATTTACAAAGTGTAGGCAGTTATAATAAACTTTATGAATTTTTTCCTCGGAAAATTTTGAGAAATGCGTCGAATGGCTTTGCACAGGTCATTGGCTTAATTTGGTGAAAGCTACTCATAGAATATTTTTTATCAAAATCGATGAGTCAGAGTATGTGGAGTCTCCTTGTTAGAGATATTCCTAATAAAGTTTAAAAACAAATTTACAATAAACTAAAGGTAAAAATATGTGTTTCTTGTATATTTTTGGCTGAAAATAATGAATCTGTAATTATTTTTTGTTTACCACGCACCATTTTCCAAAAAATCCACATTTAGTTTTTTACCTATCTATATTGTAGCACATATAGAAGCGCTATGTGACCAGTTCCTCATTCTGAAGTTCTTCCTATACCTACAGCTCCAGATAAAATACTATTGATTCAGAGGAAGACAACTCCGATGACCCAAACCATCAAGATCTTGACTTTCAACCATCTACTTGTATGACATCTTCACATCATGAAATTGCACAGGCAGAGCTTAATGATGGAATGGAAGTCTGCTAGCTGAATATTGCTGGTCTGTTATCAGGGACACAAAAAGATGCCTACAAGAGGAAACTGCCTGGACGTTCCGAGAAGGAATGGAAATGGAAGCTAGGGCTGGTGTCCTGTGAATGTGGACAGTCCTGTTTCCCGTAAGTTGGGACGGTGAAAGGTTAGCAGCTCTCCAGGAAGGTGATGAGTTTGATGAATTGCTTGTTGTTTTTTTTGGCAGTTAAGCAATTTAAAAGCCATAGTCAGTTGCTTAACCATAAACTTGATTAAGCCTACTTCTAACGAGATGTGGACCGTTCTAAAATTGCTGAATGGCTGGAGTCTAAAGTCATGGTATCAGTAGAACCACACCACAATGGATTCGTGGTTTTCCAGAAATATTTAACGCATGTGTGCATATTTAATTAAATAGTTTCTGATGATGGTTATTTTAAATTTCATTTAAAATAAAAGTTTCCACACTGCAAACTATTATTGTCGTCAAAGTACTTCCCTGCAAGGCAGCCAGCATTTCCTATTAGTAAGCCAAACGAACTGAGTCTCGTCATAGTTAAGCTGAACACTTCTTATCCCTGTGTTGTTGCTACATTGTAATACATTGTCAACGGTATTTGAAATGCAGTTAATGTAACAAAATAAATGATTTCATCTTCAAGAGTTGTGTGTCAACTGATGATTTTTTCAACTTATTGTGTGAGCCTTTGCAAACAACCCGATCAAGGTGGTCCCACAGATGCTCTACGGGGTTTAAATCCGGGGATTTGGGGACCAGGGGAGTACCGTAAATGCGTTCTTGTGCTCTTCAAACCACGCATGGACACTGCGCGCTATATGGCACGTCCCACTGTCCTGCTGGAAGATGCCATCATGCTGAGGAAAGACAATCTGTATGTAGGGGTGGACATGGTCCGAAAGGACAAATACGTACTTCCATTGATCCATGGTGCCGCCCACAATGATGAATGCACCCAGGGAATGCCATGAAAACATTCCCCAGACCATAACCCTTCTCCTCAGGACTGGGTCCTTGCGGCAAGTGTTGCAGGGAGTTTGTTTTCTGATGCTGAACACCGTAAACATCTTCGCCCATCTGTCTGATGGAGCATAAGCCGTGATTCATCAGAAAAAGCCACCTTTCGCCACTCTGTTGCTGCCAGTTGCAGTACGGGCGTGCAAATGTCAGTCTTTGTTGCCGGTGAACAGCCATCAGCATTGGTGCACGAACCAGCCGTCTGCTGCGGAGCCCCATACACAGCCACGTTCGCTGAACTGTCGTTGAGGATACATGTTTGGCAGCCCCCTGGTTCATCTGGGAGGTCAGTTGGTCCACAGTTGCATGTCTGTTCGCTTGCACGCATCTCCGTAGCCGTCGTTCACCTCTGTCATCTATGGCCCGTGGTGCCCCGCACATGGCACGTCGCTGATTTTGGGTATTGCCATTCTGCCATGCATGATACACTTTCATCACGAAGGCACGCGAACAGTTAACTAGCCGTTTCGGAAATACTGCCACCCTTGGCTTGGAAGTCTATGATCATGCCCTTATGGAGGTTGGATAAATCTCTACGTTACGCCATGACTCCAACAAATGCAATATTTTCTGCTTCCCCTGACACCCTTCCTATACCCACTCCCCCCCACCTCTGATACTGGTATGTACCTTTTTTCTGCTGATGTTGAACGTAGAAGGTGACTGGACTGTGTATGATCTTGTATCTTGTACAGAGGGTAGATTATCGCAGAACGAACCAGTGGCTATCACCAATTGCTGGGCATCTAGCACTGGTCACTCAGCAAATGGGTCAGATTAAAATCCCCGAACAACTGTGCCCCAAATAGCCATCCCACCCAGCAGTGGTCCTCAAGCCACTTGGCTATCAACCAGGCCACAGCCACCCCCACCCACAAATGGTTGTTGTTTCTCTATAATGTTTATGTATTGGGAAGAAGAACCACATCACCTTCTTTGGGTTCTTTGGGTCCTTTTCAACTTTTAGAACTGTGAATTGAGAATTAATCGACTGCTGCAACACGAGGAAGGTTGTGAACAATATGTTTTATACTCTTTTGGCAAGGTACATTGTTATTTGGCCTTGAAACAATCCAACAGGTGACAAAGAGTGGCCAGTAGCATTCCAGTACATTCCACATGCATTCAATCAGGTTTAAATCTAAGCTCTGGACAGGCCATGCAGCAGCTTGATGTCAACATGAGTGAATCCATGCCATGTTACAATCTTGTTTGGAGAATTTGTTAAATGAGCAGCCTGGCATGGAGCAATGTCTTACTGGAAGAAGCAGTCTGATGTATTGCCAAAATATTCTGCCGTTCTTTTGGAAAGTGATTTTCCAATATCTTGGAGCACTACGTCACATGTTGACACCTGTTATAGGTTCCATGACTGCTGCACAGAATATGGCCTTCACAATCACCCAACACCAGAATCCTTTACTATGAGTACGAGGCATTCTTGATCATATTTCTGTTTTTGATCACCTCCAGATCCACACATGACTGTCAGACAACTTTCATCACTCCACTAAACTTTTACCCAGTCCACTGGTGATGTTCCTTACATCACTGCAGACAACGAAGAATATTCACCTTTGAGACAAAAAGAGCTTCCTCTTTCCAGCCCTTCCAAAGAAACCCATCTCATGAAGGACTCTGTGCATCATCACCAGACTAGACATATCCAAATACTGGGTCTATTGGAAACTTAGCCTAGCAGGGAATCAACCTACTAAGGTTTTACTTGCTCTTTCAAGCTTATTATTAGTAAAGGGACAAACATCAATGCCCTCAGCGGGATTCAAGCCCGCGGCTCATTGGTTTCGAGAGCAACAAGACCTGCACCGGTTCACCGCTCTCAGCCAGCAAGCCAGCTTGATTTCCTATGAAAATATTGCTATTCCTATGGACCAATATTGCCATTATCGACACTGCTATGCAACCACAAAGCTTATTTGAAAAACTGCCTTACTTCAAACCAGTAAAACGCCACTGCATTTTTTAAACCATCTATGCTCTTGTGATTCTTTAGGCTACCTGAAAAAAGAATACGTTGATCTCCCTTTGATACTGTGATGTATCTTTACGTGTTGCTGTCCTCTGCACCGTGTGAAACAGTATACACTAGTTACACACTTAATACGGTTACTATTTGATACTGGTAGCGTACAAGTGAGGCGTCATGGCACCATTTGTGATGTAACTTTTATTAAAAGGGCTGTAGTCACAGCACCATCCGTTATACACTTAAAATTTATCTATGATCATTTAATATTAATAAGGTAAAGTTTGTGTATCATGCTGCTACCTGTAATGAAGAAATCTCTCCTGCTCAGTATCTTAGCAACCCTTGTGATTAAACTTACTACTAGACCCTAGTCTCAGTTCCAATTATGACTAAACGCTTTCCTAGTTATACCTTAACTTTGTACATCAACAAGAACTTAACCCAATTAGCAATGCCTTTCATTCTGTACTTACTCTATATCAATTTAAATATTAATTCCTACTTACCTCTGTCATTGATCGTATAGTGAATGTCTTTTACCTTTGATTTAATAGTACCCAATTCTTAATGGAAAAAAAATTTTCTATCCGTAATTCTGTTCAATTCAATAATCCCAGTTAATCCCTACTATTAGCCTGACAACTCTACGACACCCTTGAGCCGAAAATAGCATAACACTTCATTTATAAATATAAATGATTGATAATTTATTAAACAAAAAAAAAGGCACAAAGAACTGAATATTATTATAATAACACTGGTAAACAAAATCACACTTTTTTTCTGTTGCAGGAGGTTTTTTGACGGAATCTTATTAATTTGATGTTGCCGAGTTTGAATCTAACATCACTGTTTATCTAGCAGCTCGAGTTTTGGAGATACAAGTATCCCCTGCAATTTTAGGTCATAGTTGAATAATTGTTACGAAAGGCGATTAACCAAATTTTATAAATCTGTCGCGATGTCGTCATCAAGAAGAACTTGCGTAAACAACCCCAATAGTTTTTGTTTTATTTGCGGCGAGTACATGTTTAAAGAATGTCGGTTACATGTGTCTAACTTTGTAAAACAAGCCTACATGGACTACTTTGGGAAGCTATTAGAAATGAATACTAACCTCTGTATTCAGAATGAGCGTTCATGCTCTTGCTCTTACTCAAACCTTTGTTGAGAACGAATTCAACAATATGAAATTTGGATTCAACAATGGTCCTGAGCAAGAGCAAGAGCGCTCATTCTGAATACTGGCCTAAGCCCTGGATTCCAAATTTGGTGTGTAAAAGCTGTGTCAAGTCTTTGCGTTTATGGGCAAATAAAAAAAGATCTACTTTTAAGTACAAAAGTCCAATGATCTGGCGTAAACCATCAAATCATTGTGATGTTGCTTCAACTATGCAACAATGAGCTTAATGAGTTTAATGACACCTCCAAAACCCACTCCACAATAGTAGAGAACAATCATTGAAAATCAGATCAAACAGCAGTTACATGATTCCTATGCAACAGATGCCTGGTCAAATGTACCCTTCTATATTAAACTTCCATTCCCTGAAGCTAGATTACAATAATCTTCCCCACCCAGGTAATGAGCAAAAATTATATTTCTCCTTTCTTTGTATTTGACTTAAAGATTTCTTTTTTGTGTGTTGTGCCCGCAATAAACTTTTCAATATTAATTCTTATACATCTCCTCGTAAGACCAAGATTTTAATTCAATACTGATGTCCCTTTATGATCAACTCTAAAACAATCTTTCATATTTTACGTACTATAGTTAAATGTGTAGGAAGGGAATGAACATTCCACTAAGATAAAATAAATGTAATACTTTATTTGATAAATTCAGAGTATTAAATTGATAACTATATGAGAATGATATGCATGTAGCTTAAATATTAGAATGCAAGAACTTAAACTTTATGATAATGAACTATACTAAATAAGAAGCTTTCCCATACTTAAGATTACACGCGCAAATAAAACTGTTCAATCAAAGTTTTACGCACTCTCTCTATTTTTAAATTGAAGCGAGCTCATTTTAGTTTTTATACAAAACATAAATTCACTTGTCACTTATCTGTATGCTCAACTGTCATGCACCAAGACAGTATGTTGAAGAACTTGATGAACGTTTTCACCTATGATGATAATCCTTGGGGCCCGTTCCATGAATCGTTGTTTGTGCTCCTTTGATGTGACGTTGCTCTTGTCATCATCGGAGGCGTCGATTCAGCTTGTTTCCTGCCCTGTAGAGCTTGGCCGATGCTGATCCTCCACCCCACGGCTGCCGCCACCGTTACTTCGTGGATTCGCAACTCGCTTACTCCTTCTTCAATTAATCACTCGCAAGAGACCTGGTTGATCCTTGCGTCATGTCACAGATGTCTGTCACCTGGTTGAAACGCCTTCAGTTACGTCTGATATTGTTTCAACGAGCCTGGTTGACCTGCCTTTTGTTGAGCTTCGATGTCACTAAAGCTCCTGTACTTTAGTTTCGATTCCGCCATTCATGGCAATAGATCTACGCATGAGTATCCTTCAGTGAACCATCCATGACAACCTACAGGTATTGGACATTGAAACTGAAACACCTTCGCAAATAGCACTGGATACCCCCAGGGCTGAATAGAACCTTCTGCTAGGTAATTAATCATATGCATATCAATGAATCACGTGTCAGAGGTCTTGGTAGTCACTCCAGTAGAAAAGTTCGATAGTAAGCTTCAAATTGTCTGTGCAGAGCGCTATAATGGGAGACATATCCGACTTCAAAAGAGGGCAGATTGTTGGGGCGCGTCTAGCAGGTGCATCTGTGTCCAAAACTGCCACACTTTGTGATGTCTCACGTGCTACAGTATCCAGGGTGATGTGTGCATACGAACAGGAAGGACGAACCACGTCCAGGAGGAGCAACTGCAGGGGAAAACGAAAGTTGTCGGAAAGAGACGTCAGGACATTGACCAGGATTATTGCACGAAAGCGGAAAACCACCGCAGCAGAAATCAGAGCAGAAATGAATACACACCTCCAGGAACCTGTGTGCACAAAGACAATCCGTCGTTACCTGCATAAATCCAACATCCATGGCAGGGTTGCTATACCGAAGCCTTTCATCAGTAGTACAAATGCCTCCAAGCGGGTTCAGTGGTGCCGGACGCATAAAACCTGGACGTTGGATGACCTCAAACGCGTCATATTCTCGGACGAGTCCAGCTACACTGTCTTCCAAACAACAGGGAGGGTATTCGTCTGGAGGAGCCCCTCTGATGCCTACAACCCAGACTGCTTGGCACCCACAGTCAAACACGGAGATGGATCAGTAATGGTTTGGGGTGCAAACTGTGCAGGACCTCTACCGATCCTTCCCAAGACGTGTTGCTGCTGTGCTGGCTGCCCACGGTGCCCCAACACCTTATTAAATAAAGATTTTGGATTTCTACCAGGTGTTTCAGTTTCAATGTCCAATACCTGTATTTTATCTTCACAACTGTTCGTCTGAGAGGACTGATGTCTCAATCATGAAATTATGTATTGAATACATCATTGAGAAGACATGCTTGACATATAAAACAAAATGACAGGACTCAGTTATTTGAGACCTCCCACCTTCGAGTGCACACGTGCGAGAGAGATGAGAATAAGAGCACAGAAAGAGAGAGAGAGAGAGAGAGAGAGAGAGAGAGAGAGAGAGAGAGAGA
>JAHWFO010008154.1:380733-396657 GCA_023313115.1 Rhysida immarginata
GAGAGAGAGAGAGAGAGAGAGAGAGAGAGAGAGAGAGAGAGAGAGAGCTTTTCCCCCCTTTTATAAACAACGCTCGCTGCACAGGGAAGCTTTAAACTGACCAATCATTGCTCACCACCTCACCAAGGATGAGAAAAGTTCATGCATGAGAAACTTTCGTTTTTAAAATCAAAGCAGGCAATGCTTTATAAATTTTCGTTGTTACCTAGCAACACGCTTTCTGAACTTTCGTTTTTCTCCATTTTTGCACACGAAACAAGTGACGCTCTGAAACTTGGCGGGTCGGAGCAATAAAAGATAGGCTTAATTATATTTTAAGACTAAATGCATAAAAATGTAAACAAGAGAAAAGAACGCATAATAAAATTGAATATAAGACATTTACAAAAGGAATGAAATTGACAGGAACTGATCATAAAGTCAAGTTCAAAACGAATTCAAATGAATGAATTTGCATTTGAATTCATGTGACAACAGATATGTCACATCATCACGATGACTGTTATTTTTGTGTTGTGAATATTAAAGGAATAAACCACAAAAATAAGTCCAAGTGGATTTATCCCAGCTTGCAGTCTGCTATTAGACCTGTTCTGAGTTCCAGTGAGGAGTTAGTACCATAACCTAGTACATCTAGTCGAACATCCCAAGAAAGCTCAGAAGACAGCGATAACGGTAAGGATAGCAGTGACTCTAGCTATAGTGAAAGATGGATGCAACATGAGCATTAAACTACATTTCCTCTTTAGCCTTTTGGATCGTTTCCCTAAAAATCTGGGTGATTTAAGCAAAAAGCAAGGGGAACGATTCCATCAAGACTTTCGCACTATGGAAGTGTGGTACCAAGGTTACTGGAATATAAATATGATGGCTGATTACTGCTGGAGCATTCAGAGTAGTACTTCTAGGTCAGCTCACAGAAAATCGCATAAAAGAAAGTTTTGTTCAAATTAGTATTGTGTAATAAAATATTGTAACTTGAAATTTGGTTATTTTTTATGAAAAATTCTTTCAGTCATATCTCAAAAGCTAGAGCTGCTGGTGAAAAATGGGCTTCAAATTTGAAATCAGCGAAGTAACTATATTCAGAATCAAATATAAAACTTCATGCAACAAGACCACTGTTTACCAGTGTAATAAAAAAAATCAAGACCACTGTTTACCAGTGTAATAAATCAATTTTTGATCAGACTCTCTCTTACACAATATGAATTGTATCTTTGGCTTACAGAGACCTATTTTTGGCACCCTAGCCAACTATGATCAGCTAAAATTAACATTCATTGTATACATCAACAGTTATTTTCTTGCAGCTCACTGTGTCATTGTTACTTTCCCTAATCACCCATATAACTTTACTTACTCAACTAATGTCTTAACAGCTACTATGGTCATAAGCACTCTTTAATATTCACTTAAAATTACGCACGGGCCCGCTTATTAGATGTGCACTATCTGTACTCTTTTCTGCATTGATCACACACACACACACACACACACACACACACACACACACACACACACACACACACACACACACACACTAGTAATTCGTGGACTCTACGTCGATGTCCTTTTGATGCTGCCCGCTCGCTAGACCGTGACCTTGTCTGGGACTTCCTCCCTTGGATTGATGACTGATGCTCCCATACCGTCGCTGCGTCGTCCTCAGTGATGCCGCCGCTCTGCTCGTAGCTCGCGATGTGCTGCAACAGCTAAGATCGACTCTCGCATGTTATCTCCATACGCCCTCTCGCCACAGCCCTACTGTGAGGGTCCGCGTCATGGAGCATAACATGCGTGTCTTCCTGTGCTGCCTGGAGCCCCGGTGGCAACAGATCTTAGTCTAATACATTGTGTCAAGAGTAGCCAGTGATTGAGGATATAACCGCCACTCTTCACCACTCACACCCTTCAGACCACGTATTCTCTGCCCTTGTTGAACCGTGCTCCGCACTAGAATAGCGCACCTGACGCTCGAGTCATCTCACCTGTTGTCCGCTGTCGCTCGCTACCCGGCCCGGTACGTGTCATGCTCTTACACCTCCGCTGCTAAACTCCTCCTTTCCCTTTGCTCAGCATTCGTTGGCCGCTTCGGTCGTGCAGAGGGCGTCTTCTCCATATGTTCTGTTTTGCCTATATATTTTGTTGTCGTCTCGTTGACTTTTCTTTCTGCTTGTCCTTACTAACTCAGTGTGTGGGAGTGGAATACTCTTTTCGTTTTTTTGATTTTCCTGTTGTTCCTTTCTCACTTTGCGCTATTTCCAAATTGGTTCGCTGTCAGATTTCCAAGAATCTTCTCTCGTTGGGGGTCGTTGCCATGGCAACGCTGCTCCTACTTCCTCGTTCATTGTTCGAGATCTTTTTCCCGCCAAATCTTTTCAAACAAAGAGATATGCCTTTTTATTTTCCCCATATTGTGATTGATGTCAAAAAAAAATATTCTAATAAATTATTACAAACAAATTTGTTCTTCTCTTTTGTTCCATTGTAGATTTACGATTCGGTTCATTGTGCCATCTCGATATCAAGGCTACTGCAACAGCTGTCAGGCCAAAAGAGTGTTACTAAAACTAACGATGTATCATAAAATAAAATAAAAATTTTTACATCTCCCTATCCCTATTTATGATGAACTTTTTCTCTTTCTTATAAATACAACTCTGATTAATCGCTATCCCCCTTTTTCTTTTTGCTATTGCCAAATCTATTGTGGAAACTTAAACAAACTAGTTCACACAGTCATGCTCTAAACTTTGAATCATGTCTGTTGTGGAGGTTCATATGGAATATCAACAGCGTAGGCCATATGTCCCGTCACAACGTAATCCTATGTCACTAGGAAGTTTTGCTGTCACTATTGCACATAATTTGTTAGTACTTTTGCACATCATGTAAAGTGGATCAATGATGACTAGTCAACACATGGATTTTGGAACCTGACTTTTCACTAATTTGCATCTTACAATAACTCTTCATGTTTTTTGTTTTTTTTCCGTTATTAATGTATTTTTCTGCCTTTTTGCTTTATTGATGTTCTTTCAATTATTGTTAATGGAATCAATATTTTATGTTTTATCTTATTTATCATCAGTTACTTAGTTGGAGCTACTAGAAACTGTTTTTTATCGCATTGTTTTTAGCATCTATTATTTGAGTTTTTTTTATTTTATCTAATTCCATGTTAATTTTTGATTATTATTGTTATGGCAGTTTAATTTGTGCCCTCAGCCTATCTTGATTTGTATTAGGTTTAGTTTTTTGTTTTTTATTATTTGATTTTTTTTGGTTTTGATTGTTTATTATTGATAGTTTCTTTACTAACACTTTCTTTTATTTTTTTCTTGTTATTTTCTGTGCCCCCAGAGCCTCACTTGTCGGTCTTAGACCATTCTGGCTCTGGAGGGCATTGTAGTATTTTTCCCCCCTAACCTACTTAAATAAATAAATAAATAAATAAATAAATAAATAAATAAATAAAAATCTTGTAAACATTCCAAGGAGGAGCTCTAGCAGTGAAGCAGAAATGCACTTACACATTTATTTTACGCCTTTACGTACATAATTGTACATAGATATGTTGTCTTCTCTGAATTCCACCCTCGTAATTCCGAACCCAGTGTACCAATTAAAACCAAACTAAATAGTGCAGAGGGACATGCCCATAGGAAGCTACATTCCGAATTTCAACCTTCTACCTCAAAAAAATGTAGAAATTATGAGGGGGATGGGCTGACATTATAAAACCAGTAAGTAGCTCCATTCTTCTGCTAGTTAATAATATAAATTTTGAGCACTTGAGCAATCGTGCGTCGACAAAACGATTTCACATGCGCGCACCGATGTCAATAATGCTTAAAAGATGAACAGAAAATAACAATGTATTCCATCTTGGCAAATCGATTGTTATATGACATGCCGTTACCTTGGTTACTTTACACTCACTGTGTTAGCACGTGAATTTGACTTGAAGGGATCCATGAAAAATTCTGAACAGTTGATATGGCCGAGCTAAGACTTTGATGGTCATATTTCTGAAAACAGAATTTGAAAAAGTTAATCAGTTTTCAAGTTATCGTGCAAACGGCAGCCAGACAGACGAACGGCCGGATAAACATACAGACCAAGGGCGCATTCTTATAAGTAGCTATTATGCTAAAGCTCCTAATAAAGAAAAATCTGAAAACTCATGGCTCTTTGGCATGCTGCTGCTACATTTCTTCATAGAAAGTGAAGAAGTGCATCATGGGAGTCGAAACAGGGATATCTGGATGCTTTTGTACACTAAGTGGCCAGTTTATTAGGAACACCCATGACTATGCAAATCCATTGGCATTGTAATTACTACATATAAGTTGGTCACGTAATACGGTACCAATATAAAGTGAGAACACACCTGCAAGTGATTTGAGTGTCACCATGGGGAAAACAAAGGATCTGAGCGACTTCGAGCGCAGGATGATAGTTGATGCCCGGCGAGATGGACTGAGTATTTCTTAACTGCATGTTTTCTAGGCTTTTCCCGAACAATCATTTCAAGGGTTTACCGGGACTGGTTAAACAATCAAAAAACAACCAGCCAGAGACAAGCCTGTGGTCGAAAATGATTCGTTGATCCAAAAGGTGAGCGTAGGATGGGAATGCTTGTTCGTGTGAATAGAAAAGTCAAAACTCATCAACTAACCGTGGAGTACAATACTGGACCACAGAATAACATCTCAGAACACACTATACGCCGTACATTGGCAAGGATGGGCTACAACAGCTGACGGCCAGTCATGGTACCTTTTAGTACTAGTACCTTTGATCTCCACCCAAAACTGCAAAAAACGTCTCCAATTTGCCCATGATCACCAACACTGAACCGTCGATGACTGGAAGAAGGTCTGGCTGGTCGGATGAATCCTGTTTCCTATTGCACCATGCAGATGGTCGAAGCCGAATTTGGAGACAACAGCACGAAGCGATGGACTCCTCATTTCTGGTTTCCACTGTTCAGGCTGGTGGAGGCTCTGTAATGGTCTGGGGAACGTTTTCCTGGCATACGAAATGTTCTCTAGGTGGCGTTGGGCCGATCGACGTGGGGAATCTCCAATCCGACGTGGGCTAGAGACGCACGCTTCTTCAGCCCTTGCTTTGTGTCCGCTCAACAGTCAAGTCAAATCAAATTTTCCCAGTATCAAAAAATTCTCAATCCTCTGTGATTTTCAATCGTTTCCCGCCCAACAAACGGCTCGTTGCCAAGGCAACGAAGGAAAGCACTGCTCCTACCCCCCCCCCCTTTTTGCTCTTTCTCGATTGAGCAAAAAAAATTGAGGCGAACAACGACTGATTGCGAATTACAAGAATAAAATTGTCAATAAACGAAGCTTCAGGTACCCTTTATGACAGACAAATAATCTTTAATAAAGCATTAAGATATTATAAAACAAGATATCCCAAAAGCAAACAATAACATTGTCACAAAGTTGACCATTCGCTCAGAACAAAATTAAACCTAACCAAACAAAGAGAAAATAAATTCAGAGTTTTATTAAACTACATCCCAAATCAATCACAACAGAAAAATAAAATGAAAACAACACAGATTTGTTTGTCACACTTCGAACCTTACTAGGCTTTCCCAAATCTTACACAGTATCCCACTATTTCTCGATATGCAACATTTT
The DNA here is from genome assembly GCA_023313115.1 of Rhysida immarginata. NCBI lineage: Eukaryota > Metazoa > Arthropoda > Chilopoda > Scolopendromorpha > Scolopendridae > Rhysida > Rhysida immarginata. The sequence continues at coordinate 386,403 of JAHWFO010008154.1, forward strand.
AACAATATACCAAATATTTTTCACACAATTATGCACTTTTCTTTATAAATCCTTGAATTCGATGCTTCTTATATCTACTCCTATAACTATAGTCCATAATAAGGATAACTATAACTATTTTACATGGTTTGCCAGTGACATTCGCCTGCCGACCACCAAGCTTAGCTACCGGCGACGCTGTATATCCTTCAGTGGGATCAAGTGTTGGTCATACCTACCTACCAAAACACGAGCTACTCTTCCTTATCAAAGGTTCCTAGGTTGTTAAAAAGGTATTACCTAGCCAATATCTCTTATTCAGGATAAAGTCTACGGTCTTTATTTCTTATTATATTTATATTCCCTAATTTCTAAAAGTTGATTATCACTGTTAATCTATCAGCAGGTTTGCTTGTGACATATCTAATATGCCACACGAATCCAAATTTCGTTTACCTATTTGAATTCGTTTATATTTATCTCAAGGGAAGGGAATCAAATTATGTAAGGGTCGATAATAATGATTTGCTCTCATTCTTTTATTCATTCATTGTTTTACCGTATTTACACTCCTTTTGGTTAGTTAATTCTATAATATATTTTATTGTAAAAACATTTATTTAGTCTTAAGACTTAGGCCTTCCTCTAGTTGTTCTAGCCCGCCAATTCACTAAGCATCGGTTAGATCGTGTGCAAACGTAAACAACGAAAATTTAAAAAAAGCCCGTTGCTAAGCAACACCGAAAACGGCAGAAGCGTTGTTTGCCACGATCGAAAGAAACGAAAGTTTCTCCCGAACTTAATTTACTTGTATCTGGTTTGGTGGAGAACAGCGATTGGCTGGTTTGGAGTTTTCCCGTGCAGCAAGCGTTGTTTATAAAAGATGATCAAAAAAGAAACTCTCTCTCTCTCTCGGACTCATCATGCTCGCACGTGTAGACACCTACCAGCATGGCTTTCTGAATCCAATTCCACTTCATTATGAGTTGTAAATGCAGAGACAATTCCTATCCATGGTTTTGATCTAAAGTATTTTATCTGGTTCTGTGTAGATAGTATGTTCTATCTATTTAAGTGAGTTCCTACAAGCATCACATGATTCGACATGATCATTTCCTACACAATGGCTCATGAGTGTGACAACGAATGCCGAGAGGTGAACTGAACTAAAAAGCGTGAGTCTCCATAATGTAATGCGAATTAAAGGAGGCAGATCAACCAGGTGACAAGCGGCCACGGAGAAACATGTCTGGCGGACCAGCCATTCATGAGCAACAGCTCTGACAGCAGACTCGAGGATCCACGAGGTAGCAGCGGGAGAAGCCGTGGGGTGGATGAGGAACTGCGGTCAACGACTCCAGCAACAGGCGGCAACTGAACACGTACTTCTACGGCCATCTCTCAATGCAACGGCGAGAAAGAAGGAGCAGCAGGCTATCGAGAGAACATCAATGAGCATCATCCTACCTCACGTGTCAGTGTATGCTTCGAGGCTACGACAAGGTGTTCAATGACTGACAAAGCTCAGATAAGTAAACAAACTGATGATACTTCCCTGAATAACACTGATATCGAGTTTGATATCAAAACTTTGAGAGAGACCATAGGCCTAATTAAAGCTAATTTGATAGCACGTTGATTTAATTGAACTGGGAAAACTCTTAGTGTAAATTTATCATAAAATGCAAGATTGGTCTATTAAGTGTATACTCATTTTGAATCAAACATATCCCTTATCTGTTAAGTTTGAGATTTACTAACACACTAATTAAATTATTTCATTTTCTGATCTAAATAAAGCATTGCATTTATAGTCATTTTAAAAAGTATTCTTTCTTTTGTTTGAACAATTAAATTATTAAAGAAAGAGGGCAGACTTGATATCAGATATAATAAGAGTAGATCATAAGTTTTGGGATACTTATTTACTATATCTAAATAAAGGACGCTGATAAGCGGATTAATTAAGATATTGCGGGCACAACAGTAAAATAAAAGGAAATATTAAGAGAACTACTTATATGGGTAGGGATAATAAGAATACAAACCTGGAAAGGTGGGATTTATTATCCTGGGTAATTAAGCTCAGCTCATTCAATTGGGAGATTTAGTGTTAAGACTTTACAAGGGATACTGAACCAAAGGAAATATAGGGAAAGGTAAGTCATAATTAATATTTGTCAATGGGATCAATGATAATTACCTACTAAAAACTTGACTGTCATTCAAGGTTAATATAGTGTATATCTTATGACAATACTAGGTTATTGTAACAGAAGTAAGAATATACCACATGCTGGCTAGTTGATTTAAGTGTATATCAGGATTTGCTAGGAGTCCTTAAGTTAATACACCCAAATGTTTTTGTAAGCTAGTTATTTATTGACTTTTTTCAAGGTATTGTATTGCTTATCGGGAATGTACATTTTTTATATTTAAGTATTTCTAATTGTTTCTCATACAGTAATTATATGTTTCAGTATTATTTTTATTCTATTTTATGATTATAGTGATCTATTGATTTTGTTTAACTGCTTTGTGAGCTTTTTTTTTGATGTCTTAGCTCAGTCGTTCCAATTCTTAATTGCTTAATTTTTCTTTAATTTTATTTTTTCTCCATTTATATTAATGGAGTTTTTATTTATTGTTTATTAACCCCCATATTTGTCTTATAGTTGTACTTGTAGATTGTATTTGGGCAACTTGTCAGTCTTTTTTAGACCATATCGGTTCCTGTTGGGGCCCTGTTGCTTTACTGTACTCAGCATAAAAATAAATATATTGCGAGAAGGGAGAAGGGAAATAAATAAATAAATCTACACTAATATTATAAAGAGGTAAAGTTTGTAAGTTTGGATATAGGAGGTAATCTCCGAAACTACTCATCAGATTTCAAAAATTCTTTCACCCATATTTAGAATGGAATTTCAGAGTGGAATAGGCTATATATTATCCCGATAAAATAAAAGGGCTTTTCGTGGCGATCAATTTTGCCATTAAAGTTGACGAAAAATCGGTCGAGCCAATGCATTTCTTGCGAATGCTGCCTTAACGGTAAGATATATTCAAATGCTTTCTATAGAAAAGTTGTAGATCTCAAAAAGGTCTATAAAAAAGGCAGGGGCAACATATGTCTATATGTTAAGGTTAATACACAGATTGATAAAATATCACTAAAAGATATATTTAAAATTAATTTTAATCTGGCAAGGGTAATTTAAGTAGGTAATGTTAAATTCTTATCAAAATAAATTTACTTATCATCAAGGAAATTTTATGTACATAAAAATTCCCTTTTATACAAAACGCGCATGGTTGGCGCGATATGCACCGCACATGTCTGGAATTGTGTTAGCGTTGACAAAGACTGAACAAGAGTTGAATGCGAAGTTATTTCCAAAACTAACTTTGCCATTTTCTGTACAGGCTTACACATAGTAGGATTTGATTGGTCATCGTTATAGGTCCCAATGACTGTCAGTGGACGGTTAGTTGCAGTCATGCCATCGGGTCATAGCGGTGATTACATTATCGTAAGAGGGTGGGGAAAAAATAGTAAAATCTTTATATACATATATGTATAAAGAAGCTGGTTGACTGACTCTCAACACACAGAAAAATCTACTGAGCCACCAATTCGAAATTCAGAGAGGTCATAGGACAGGACAGATAGTGTAGGGGCGTGCTTAAACGGGATTTTTCGAAATTCTGACCCCTGCCCACCCAGAGAGACAGAAAGGAATTGTACGTTCGGTGGCTTGGCTCCACCTCCAATAAATGCAGATCTTCAAAATTTTGCAGGAAGGTTTCTAGCTACCGTTCCAAAAAAGCAGTTTCCCCGATTTTTGACATTTGAATTTTAAGGATGCAAAAACTGAAAAAAAAATTGATTTTCGGGCATGTTTCACAAAATTTTCTGATATTTTGATGTAACTTTGCAGGAAATAAAGATAAAGCAAGGAAATTAGGAGAGAAGGTTCTCGGGGATATTTCCAAAAAACTAATTTCTGCATTTTTTTTTTTATTTTCACTTTGTGAGGGGTGCCAGGAGGGACCAAAGATTGCCTGCCCCCATCCAGTTTTGTGTTTATGATGCCTAACTCCAATGCGGAAATGCAGAGAGCTTCAAAATTGAGCACAAGGGTGTAAAAGACTTATATAAAAAGGGAGCATTCGTTGAATTCTGAAAATCGATTATCAGGGAGGCAGAAATAAAAAAAAAAAAATCCCAAAATTGGCCTAATTTTGACGTTCGTATCCGGTCAACCCCACTCTACGGCAAATTCACATATGACTTAGATATTTGAACCAAGAATAGATCACATAATTTAAGAAAAGTAATTTCTGCTTTTTTTCATATTTTACCATTTTGGCCCCTTATGGTAGGAATGACATTACAGTAGGTGTTCAAAATGCCGACCCTGAGCCTCGATGCAGGTGTTTAGTCTGCGGACGAGATTATAGTGTTTGAAACGCCCGATGATGTGGGTGATCACTGTCTGGAAAATGCTGTTGGTAAATCCTTTCCGCTTCAGTAGCATTACCCTGTGCCTCGCCATAGACGAGATGCATGTCCGCCCGCTCCGCATTAGTCAAGTGCTCCATTGTACGACAATGGAGTTACATGTTCCATTTTCTCTCTTTTAAAGGAGAGAACACGAACAATTTACATGTTTAGATCCTAATTTACATGGACCCTACCACTGCCATCCGGGTAAGCCGGCCAGGTGGCCGAGAAGGCTACGGCGTAGGCTTTCTAGTTCTTGAGTCCGTCTGGCCGTGGGTTCGAATCCTGCTGTGGGCATGGATGCTTGTGTTTGTTCTGGTCTGCGTACAGATATAACTTGTGTAAAAGGCGCAAAATGACCTTAATAGTCGACGCCTAAATTTCTAGAAACCCCCCCATCCGGGCAATGCACATCCATTCCAACCTCGTACAAGTTGCATTATCTCTGTAAGGATGCATTTCCAGACCCATGTTTATAGGAAAAATATTGTTCCCCGCTACAAACTCTACATAGTATTTCATTCTTGATCGACTTTTCTAAATTACCCTGTATATATAACTCAATCGTTGACAAATCAAATTTAAAAGAGAACTTTTGTTTCATTTATTTGTGAAATGACAATTTTTGGTATACGTGTATTTTTTAGTGAAAGGGAGTCGCATCAAGATGGCGGCTATGGAGTAACGCGTTTTTGAGTCGCTCTCGAGAGTAACTGTTCTTTTTCCGTCTTCAGACATAACCAGCTATTGCAAGTCGATCTAATAATAAAGTAATATAAACTTCATGGCAGTTGTGTGATTTCATCATTCTGTTCTATCATCAGCACTCTCTTGAACCTGTTCAACCGCCTAGGATTCCGAGTACTCATATCACGTATCTGGCTGGTTATAGAAGTCAGCCATGGGTTTCCGATCTAACTCTCGAGGAGCTGCAATCCTCATCCAATTGTGGCTCATATATCACTGGCATGAGAATGCTCCCCCTGCCGTTTTGTGGAGCAACCTTCTCCAAAGCTCTAATTTACTTTTGTCTTCCCTCCCCGCCTGAAAAGCTGGTATTCGAAAACGAAATCTTCTCTGTTGTGAGACCTCCCCCACGGTCCATGCAGTGCATAAACTGCCGCCGACTGGGGCACACTTGAATAAAATGCACGAACCCTGCCATGTGCTCTAAGTGCACAAGCAAGGAACATGGGAGAAATGATTGTCCAGCTGAGACCTTTATTTGCAGCAATTGTGAAGGTGGGCACTCCCCCTACTATAAGGGGTGCCCAAGATTTAGATATGAAGCACTGGTTCGAACCAAAATGGAAAACCTTTTTATTTCATATTATCAAGCAAAGAAGTTGGTGGATATGGAGTCGGGTAGGGAAGGCCTGAGTCAAGCTTCATATGCCTCCCGAGTGACAAAAAGAGTCCTCTTCCCACCTAACCCCTCTCCTAATGGTCCTTCTTCTCGTGTAGCACATTCTCCGGCCCAGGACTTCCCAGAATATCAATCTCATTCCAGCTCACCTCCTTGTTCTCAACAATAAATCATGACCTGTACTACTGGTGACAGGGACGTTCTCCCTGTGGCTTTGTCCCCTGACCTTCCTCCGTCTCCTGTGTTTCAGCAAAATGAATATAACTTGAATCTTTCTCAGGTCAACTGGTCTCAGTTGTCTCCTTTCTCGATGGAATCTTCTGCAATGGTCACTGACCCTGCAATTAACATAGTCCCCTCTGTGAGCGAGAAGCATAATGATGCAAAACTGATGCTGAACCCGTGCCTGTTTAAAAAGTACACTCTGACACTGTAGACAAAGATGAAGCTATCAGCGGTAGTTTGAAACTCTTCATCTCCACCATGATGACAAACGGCTTGCCCGCATACAACCAGAGTAACTTGTGGAGTATTGAACACACCCTTGACATCATGAATAAAAGACTCCACCATTATCCTCGTTGGTTTACGGAAATACTCTCTTGGTGGCAGGAGATGCTATCCCCTATTCAACACCCTACTCAACACCCCACCCAAATTGCCAACCACAGCCAAGATTCATCTCATCATGGCCAGGATTCTTCCCATCATGGTCAGGATGCACAGCAAGCCACCTAAAGTGATTCACTGGAATGCAAGAGGTGTCCTCTCCAATTGGAAGGATATCATCTTACTGCAAAAAAAGTACGACATTTTAATGATTTGTGAGACCTTTTTAAAATCTGACTCTAATATTTCCATCAATAATTCTATTGATTAACTTAAGAATAAAATAAAGCTATTTTTCCACAACGAAACAGGAATTGATCAGACATAAAAAGAAAAAGACAGAAAATAAAATGAAAAAAAACAACCCGAGTCTGTAAGCACTTTTCGAAAGCTTTGCTTTCATCATTCAGCAGCCAAGGAACACCTCGAGAGAACTTGAGAGAACTGACTTGGAAAGAACAAGCTGAGTATTTATAACGGACAGAAGCCAATCAAGACAAAGAGGTCCAAGTGAAATTTATTGATTGGGTAAGTGCGTCGCCCATTTGGTCAATGGTGACTCATTAATAGGGCCCCTATCTAAGTTGAGTAATGATTTTTTATCTGTTTTTTGAATGGCTAAGCTTTTGAAGGCATGCAGAAGGTGTTTCTTGTTTACTGACTCAATCAGTATTACATTATTTAATAAGAATTCATGTCTGGTATCTAAAGAGTGTTTGGCTATGGATGACTGATTCCCTCTACCATATCTTGTGTGTCTCCTGTGATCTTTGAATCTTGTTTCAATATTACGGGAAGTTTGTCCTTTGTACATCATAGGGGATTGGGAACATCTGGCTTCGTATATTCCTGATTTCTGTAGTGGTGGAATCTGGTCCTTTGGGTTAGGTAATAAATGCCTGGTCTGGTTGGGATTGCTAAAAGATAACGAAATATTAAGAGATTTAAAAACAGAATTGAGACCTTTGATTAATGGTTTATTGTAAGGTAAGGATATGACTCTCCCTCTATTTTTAGTCCGGTTGAGGGTAGTGATTTCGTCCATGAACTTCTTTAACTTCCTCTTCCTGACCAAATCGGTGATAGTATGTGTGCTATAGCCATTTTTAACTGCAATATTCTGGATCAAGGAAATCTCTTTTCTGAATGAGGATTGACCTAGTGGGAGATTAATAGCTCTGTCAATCATCGAAATGAAAGTGGACATTTTTTGATTCCAAGGGTGGCTGGAATCGCTTGGTATGTAATTCAAACTGTTAGTAGGCTTCCGGTATACCTCGAATGATAGTGAATCATGCTTTCTGATGACTAGGATGTCAAGGAATGGCAACCATTGATTGTTTTCCAACTCGAAAGTGAATTGAACGGACGGAAAATAACTATTAATATGTTGGACAAAAGTGTTGACATCGCAAGCATTGGTGTCAAAAATTGTGAAGACATCGTCGACATATCTGAACCAACAACAGGGAAAGTAAAAACCTGAATTCTTCAAGATATCCTCGAAACTTTTAAGAAATATTTCAGCCAAATCAGGGCTAAGGCAAGAGCCCATCGGTGTACCACCCACCATTTTGTAAACTTTCCCATTGTATTTAAAATACTATGAGTCACCATTGATCAAATGGGCGACGCACTTACCCAATCAATAAATTTCACTTGGACCTTTTTGTCTTGATTGGCTTCTGTCCGTTATAAATACTCAGCTTGTTCTTTCCAAGTCAGTTCTCTCAAGTTCTCTCGAGGTGCTCCTTGGTTGCTGATGAAAGCAAAGCTTTCGAAAAGCGCTTACAGACTCAGGTTGTATTTTTTCATTTTATTTTCTGTCTTTTTCTTTTTATGTTTGATCAATTCCTGTTTCGTTGTGGAAAAAAAGTTTTATTTTATTCTTAAGTTAATCATCGGCATTATCCACATAAGATTTTTAGATAATTTAATAACTCTATTACCTATTTACACAACAGAGACCACCATGGTGGTGGCTGTCTTATTGCCATTAACCCCCATATCCCTCATTATATTAACTTCAAAAAACATATGGGCACAATAGCCATTATTGATCTAGTTCTTTATCTTGATAACTCATGGCTCCACATCTATAGTGTATATATCCCAGGATACATACAGGGGCATCGCTTGGCAGACTCAAGCCAGGGGCCTCCCACAAGGATCTTCCCTCAGTCCTGTACTGTTCAACTTATTCATGAAGGATATTTCTAAAAATCTTCCTGAGGACACGAAAATTAACATCTTCGCCGACGATATTGCCATTTGGTTTACGAGCTGATCTATCCCAATAGTAAGGGAGACCCTACAATTCTCTTGCGATGCCCTCACTGAGTGGAGTAAATCAAACTCAATGTCCTTCTCCCCACCCACGCTTATATATGAACAACTCGTGCCTCCCAATAAGAAGAGCTCACAAGTTCTTAGGGGTCGTCCTTGATAAAAAGTTCAAATGGCAACAGCACACGGCTCGGATAAAGAACCACTTGAGGAAAAACCTGGCTCGCATTAGACGCATCACCATGTTAAACTGGGGACCACCTTGGTCAGAGACCTCCACCATCCTTTCTTCACTATTACAAACTATCGACCAGATGGACTTTTTCCTTCTCTTAACCCCTAAAATTACCAGGGAACAATTACGTTAGAGAGGAAAGTTATAAGGGCTTGTTTACATGCTACCCAGTCGTCCCCCAATCAAGTGTTATATGCGGACTCTGGCCTAACACCCCCGCCATTGAGAAGGGAAGCCAAAGCAATAATCCATATACTGTAAGTATTCTACTATAATGCGATCCCATTTTCAGAGGCCAAAAAACTAGTAAAAATTTTACCCTCTTGTTTAATGCGATCCCCATCTTTTGATTCATCGCTAACTTAGGAGAAATAAAATATGCAAGAATGTACAGAAAAAAATCTCTAATTTTTACAATTTGAAAAATGAATAACCTGGACGTATACAATTAAAAACACTTCAAAATCTGATTCATATTCGCCTGATTTTTCAAAAAGTTCCTTAATACAGTACAGGTGGTGGTTTATTATAAAAGTTTATAATAAAAAAGTTTATAATTAAAAAATAAAAAGTTATTTAATTTTTAAGAAGACAAAAACGATACAGTTATGGTAGATTACGTGTACTTTTATCGTATGTTCATTTTTTGAAATTATTAAAGTACAAATTATGTATTCATGCATTAAATGCTCTAATAAATATTCATTTGAACTTCAGAAAACGTTTTTGGACAATTTCAGGAGATAGAACATAGTGGCTGTTAAAAATTTTACTGATCGAAATTTTATTTCACTTTTCACTTTTATTGTTACCAATTTATTTAATGCCATGCCTACATTGTTCGATTATTATCAATAAACAGCAGCAAGAGAAATTATAATAAATAAAACGTGATCACAGTGATTTTTTTGCCCAATGGGTCGCCATTTTGTTTTTTGAGAATTCACTTTTGCATTAGCTTTTGGGGACGAAAAATTGTGAAAAAAAGGGAATTAATGTGCTATATATCCTATATATTACATAATATACTGTAATATGCTAGTATATTAAATATTATATGCTAGTTTTCGTTTGAAATTCATCAGATCGAAGTTCGTTTTCAAATCCCCCCCCCTCCTCCAAGTGAATTTTTGGTGATGGGAAAGTGGATGGGAAATTGAGAAAAAAAGCAAATTAGTGCAATGTATATTGTTTAAATTGTATGATATCATACATATGTATTGTAATGTACCAGTATATTAAATAATTTATGCCAGTTTTCGTTTGAAATTCA
>JAHWFO010008154.1:396757-412568 GCA_023313115.1 Rhysida immarginata
TTTTCGTTTGAAATTCATCAGATCGAAGTTATCCCCCCCCCCCCCCCATTAGCTTTTGGCGACGTAAAAATGGATGGGAAATTGAGATAAAAAGTGAATTAATGTGCCATATATATTGTATAATGCACTATAATATACCAATATGGTCAATAATATACCAATATAGTCAATGTTATACACTATTTTCGTTTGAAGTTCGTCAGACCCTCCTCAGCTGTTGTAGCGCTAATTTTTCCCCTCTTGTATAATGCGATCCCACAAATTTAGGTGGTTTTTCAGGTCAAAAATTTTCGCATTCTAGTAGAATATTTACGGTAAATAATCGGCTAATGTCATCGTTGTGTTGCCAAGGTTACGTATATATTGTTTGTATCAGCATTGTTTGATGGCATTTTTATAACGTAGTATGGTAAGTGTCTTTCTAGTTGGCTTTGTATGTTGCCAAGGTTAAGTATACATTGTTTGTATCAGCATTATCTGATGGCATTTATTATTATTTATTATTAACTACCTGATATGCCCGGCGTTTCTCGGTACGTTTGTTTGATGAAATTTTGCAATATCTGAATTTGAATATAAATAAGAACACATGAAAAATCCTTAATACAGTAAATATTCACTTTGGAAAAACGAAAATAATTCTTTCAAATTCCCGCATTGGAATTTTCTGTCCAGTTAGGTTTGCCCAGGAAAATTCGATATTCCATTCTTAGCATTTTAGAATATCAAAGACAGGCTATGAGTACTGAATTAGTTCTGTCTGTATTACAAAATATTTCAGATATGGATTCAGAGAGTTGAGAGAGAACCTCTGTTTACTGCCTCATCAACACGTTGTGGTAATATAAATATTTTGTGAATATTTATTTTGATTTAAGATGGGAAGGTAACGGAGGTAGATTTTCTTTTATATTAAGTATAAACAGAAGAAACTGTATTTATGACAAATTTTAACAAAAAAAAAGAACAAAATTATTAAATACAAGATTTTAAGATAAGGTAAAATTTTTTTAGGCAGAGTCAAGGTTCTCCTTTGTTAGGCACACATGTGGTCTAACAAATCAGCATTAACAGTTCACTAATCTCAAGGTTTCAAACTTCAATAATCAAACCGCTCGTAATTTAAAGCTGAACAACTTCATAATCAAACCAATCCCAAATGGCAATAAGCAGACAGTGTTTAGGTTACAGCGAAGAGGCTAGGTATTCAATTAGGTCAAAGGGGTACTTACAGTCGGGAGTGACACATACTCCCTCGTGGCATAGATCTATGGCGATGTTTATCGTACTTGAATGGCAGCTTCATGAAATTGCATTCACACTGACGTTTCCTCTCAGTCCAAACAATTCACGATCAGGCCTAATCGTTAAAATTCAGGCGCCGGATGTCATCGTTGATGTCGAAGAGAAAAGGCCGCGAAAATCACGCAACACCTCTTGCACTCCAGTCCAACTTGCCTTCTCTCTCTCCTCTCCTAGCATGCCCCACGCCGGAAATCCTCTTTCTTTTTGCTCCGGATCTAAGGTCACTATTTCCAGATAGGCTAAACAACACCCTAGTGGCCTATCTCACCAACACCACCTATTTACACATAAGTTCACTATAAGACACTTAAAAGGAGACAAACAAAATACAAAATCCATTATGATATAATGGTGACGATGTCACAACTCCCCCTCAAAGACACAAGACGAATATGCAGTTAAGCATTAGTCTTACTTTTCATAATGCTGCCGTTATTGGGATCTGTTCTGCATTAGTTTGTAGTCCATCCGAGGTAGATCACGTAGGGCATACCTTCTTTGCTCTGTTGCTTGGTCACTCTCGTCGATTGGCTGTTGCTGGGCGTGACTCTCCGTTTGAGCACTTGAATTTACACCTCCTATGTATGTGTTGTCATCATCATCCTCGTCCTCCTCTCTTACTTGTGGGAATTTTGGTCGACCTCTCCTCCTGCAATGATCACCCCTCAAACCAAAATACCATACCCCGCCTTCAGCCTATCCACATGCACTGTCTGCCTATCTTTGGAATTAATATTTTCAATTGTGTAATTCACTTCATTTAATCGTTTTATGATACGGTACGGACCACCATATTTAAAACCAAATTTGTTCTTCCCTCTACTCTTTAACAATAGGAGAACCCTCTCCCCTTCCTTAAAATTTCTCACCTTTCTACCTCTATTTCGTTCCATTACCTGTTACCCTCTGTTTTCATCACTTTGAACCTTAGTTATCCGTCTGGCTACCTCCATCCTCCTTACCAAGTCAGATTTGTACTTCTCTATGTCGGGTCCTTCCTCCTCCTGGTCCCCTAACGTACACAGGGTTTTAGGGTCACAACCGTATAGCAAAAATGCTGGAGTTTCTTTTGTATTAGAATTATATGTGGTGCAGATGCTAAAGAGAGCCATCTCAAGCATTTCATCCCATATACCTGGCCTTCCCTCACAAAGACGCCGCAAGGTTTCAATAATGTACTGATTGAGATGCTCAACCAAATCATTAGCATTAGGGCGGTATGCCGTCGTACATATGAGTTATCCCAAGGTCACTAGTTACCTTTTTTTAATACTTCAGATGTGAAGTTCGCCCCTCTATCTGAAATCAGTTCGTTAGGTATACCGTACCTACATATTATTTTATTGATAAGAATCTCTGCCACAGTTTCCGCCTTTTGATTCTTCATAGGGACTGCCTCCGGGAACCGAGTCAGAGTATCCACAAATACCAATATATATCTATTTCCATTACTAGTCTCTGACACTGGACCTATTATGTCCATCGAAAATTTCTCAAAGGGTCGACTCGCTGTTATTCCCGATTGAAACGGTGCAGGTCCCTTTTGCAGCCTACTTCGTTGGCAAACCTCGCATGCTCTTATGTATTTTCCAACATCTTTAATCAAAGACGGCCAAAAATATTTTTCTTTGATTGCATCAACTTATTGTCGTGCACCATCTCAATAATTTTTAGTATCATGTCTTCCCCCCCGCACAACTTGTCCCGCTAACCTCGAGCTTTATGATCCTTATCCTTGTAGGTGCGATAACTACACAAAAACAGCAGACTCCCCTTCATAAAAAATTTTCCTTTTGACCTATGGCCTGTTTGGAACTTATTTCCCTTCTCTATTCTCTTAATTACCTGGGCAAAGTATGGGTCGCTTTCTTGAGCACATTTCAACTCTGAAATTAGGTTGTCTGACACCAATGATATAACCCCAAAACAGCCCCTCACACTAGGTCTAGAAAGAAAATTGGCAACCACGTTCCTTTCCCCTTGAATGTGATCAATGATCAGATCATATTCCTGGAATTCCAGAGAGCATCGCAAAAGGTGCTGATTCATTGGTTTGTGATCCTATAATAACTTTATCGGAAAACCCAGCACCATATGACGGAACTTCCTCAGGGCCAATACCATTGCCAGAAGCTCTTTCTCAATAATGCTATAATGAGATTGGGTGCCTTTAAGCTTTGCACTGAAAAATGCTATTGGCTTCATCCCCTCTACAGTTTGTTGCTGAAGGACAGCACCCACCGCCTCACCCGATGCATCAGTATGAAGCATGAATTCTTTAGTATAATCAGGGACGGTCAATATTGGTGGATTACTTAAAACCATCTGTATCTTATCAAAGGCTGCCTGACACTCAGCAGACCATATGGACTTTTTGCCTTTCTTAGTTAAATTCGTAAGAGGGATTAAAATTCCTGATAAGTTCTCATAAATGGCCTGTAGAAATTCACTGCCCCACCAAGGATCTAAGCTGCTTCACGTTACAAGGAGGGCACAACTCTCTGATTGCCTTAACATTCTCTGGGTACGGCTCCAGGCCTTTGTTAGAAACCACATACCCTAAATATGTAACAGTCCGCATGGCGAACCTACATTTGGATGGCTTCATTATTATATTTCTGCTCTTGAATATAGCAAAAATCCACCTTAATATCTCCAGATGTTCATCCATAGTCTTAGAGTATATCAGAACATCGCCCTGAAAGACATACACTCCCTGGGCCAGGCGCTCATACAGTAGGTCTGTCATAAACGCCTGAAAGGTGTGTGCGGAGTTCTTTGCATATGAGGATCGTCCTTAGGCCCTGCGTTACTGTCTTCTGAAATCTTTTAAGCAGTGTGGGCTCTTTACGGTCTTTAAAGGCTGGTTCTACCTTGGCCATTTGGTTAAACAGCAACCGTAATCTATTTGCATATTCCCTAGGACTCTCATGCACTCCCTGCCTGGCTTGGTAAAATGCCAATTCGGCTTCAGGCACCTCATTTGGAGTGGAAAAGATCTCCATGAAACGTTGCTTGATTTCTACATATGTCTTACATTCCACCAGTTCATGGTCATTATATATGGACGCAGCCTTACCTTTTAATTTTGAGCGCAAAACCCACAACGTGACTAAATCTGGCCATCTCGTGATGGTGGCGACAGTGTCCACCGCATCCAAGAATACCTTAAGGTTAGCAGACCCCTCCTCCCCAGAAAACGTGGTGACCATGTTCGTAAACCCCACAATTACATCACTGTTAATTTCCCTTTGAGCCGGCGTTCCACTACTCCGACCAGAGTTTATTTGTTCGGGCGCCATTGTGGTAATATAAATATTTTGTGAATATTTATTTTGATTTAAAATCGGAAGGTAACGGAGGTATATTTTCTTTTATATTAAGTATAAACAGAAAAAACTTTATTTATGACAAATTTTAACACAAAAAAAAAAGAACAAAATTATTCAGAATACAAGATTTTAAGATAAATAAAGACAAAGTAAATAACAACTCTTTAACCACAACAAAAATTAAGTAAAAAGAAAAATACAACCTAATCCTATAATTTTTGTTGTGGTTAAAGAGTTGTTATTTACTTTGTCTTTATTTATCATATCCACATTTTCTTCCCATTTGTATATTTATTTCTGGTTTCCCCAGGAGTTTATATTTTTATCATTTTAAGATAAGGTAAAAATTTTTAGGCAGAGTCAAGGTTCTCCTTTGTTAGGCACACATGTGGTCTAACAACCCAGCATTAACAGTTCACTAATCTCAAGGTTTCAAACTTCAATAATCAAACCGCTGGTAATTTAAAACTGAACACCTTCATAGTCAAAGCAATCCCAAATGGCAATAAGCAGATAGTGTTTAGGTTACGGCGAACAGGCTAGATATTCAATTAGGTCAAAGGGGTATTTACAGTCGGGAGTGACACATACTCCCTCGTGGCATAGATCTATGGCGATGTTTATCGTACTTGAATGGCGGCCAATTGATATTGCATTCACACTGACGTTTCCTCTCAGTCCAAACAATTCATGATCAGGCCTAATCATTAAAATTCAGGCGCTGGATGTCATCGTTGATATCGAAGAAAAGGCCGAGAAAATCACGCAACACCTCTTGCGCTCCAGTCCAACTTGCCTTCTCTCTCTCCTCTCCCAGCATGCCCCACGCCGGAAATCCTCTTTCTTTTTGCTCCGGATCTAAGGTCACTATTTCCAGATAGGCTAAACAACCCCCTAGTGGCCTATCTCACCAACACCACCTATTTGCACATAAGTTCACTATAAGACACTTAAAAGGAGACAAACAAACTACAAAATCCATTATGATATAGTGGTGACGATGTCACAACGTAACCGTTTCAATAGAGTTGTATTCTATCACAGACCATGGAATCATGTCCTGAAGTGATTGTTTATTTGACAGTATCACTTTTAGCAGCAAAGATTGCCCTCTCACACAATCAGTTGAGATCTTTATAATTTCCCGATATGTTTAGATAAACGCTATAACTTCCCTAAAGGAAGTTACTACATTACAAAAACCATATGAAAAATAAAATTTCTCCAGTTATTAGCTCATTAGGGAAAGTATCTTCACCTTTTCAGCAAAAGTTTGAGCAGCTGCACGCTCTAGAAATTGTATTCTCTTATTTGTTTTAGCATAGTTTCTTACATCTCTGCAAAGATTTTAATAAAAAAGGAAATAATACTGATGTTTATTTATTTATGACTTTGTATAACTATCTCCCTTAAAACCTGAATCATTAAGGCAAGCATCGTAGCCAACACCTCCTAGAGAGAAGGCCTACGGACAAAAGGTATATTTCTATGTATATATTAATTTCTATGTTTTTTTGAGAGACTTCCAGTTTTGGATTTTTTTCATCATTGTGGTAGTATTACACAGCTGTGTGTTAAATTTCAACTTTATTACTTTCTTTTAAAACCGTACAAATATGCATACATATTTACATTGCGCTTAATATGTATAGAGAAGAGAAGATACAGAAGAAGATTATGATTATAGTTCAGAGGAACTCTGCAGCTAAAAGACAAAAAGGGCTAATTGGGCTAAGAGGAACTCTGCATATCTGGCTAATTGGGCTAGAACGTCTCTTACAGTCCAATCACATTAAGAGTATATAATCGCCTCGACCCTAACCCTCTAAGAGTATACATTAAGGAAAATCTTGCTAGCTCTGGAATGCTATGTGGTGCGCTGATCCTCGTGGTGGCCACTATAAGCAACTAATGCCATTACTTCCAAGACACAGTAGAATCACTCCCAAATGGCTTACCTTTTCCCAAAGATCAACCTTATTTAGACTTAGGTGAGGTCATTTGGCAACAAATTACTTCTTACATAAAATTAATATTAGACCCTCGGACAAGTGTTCCTGTGGTGCGATTGAAACGGTGAAGCATATTCTCTTAGAGTGCCCCATATTTTGACATCAGAGGGATCTTCTGTTTAACTGCCTCGCTCTCAATCGCACCCCAGCCACCATGGAAAATATTCTCCTCCTTGCTCCGGGAAGCAGGCAAGCCAAAAGGAAAACCATAAATGCTTTGATGGTCTTTATCCAGGATGCTACTCTAACTCATAAAATTCTTGGCCCGCTAGAGCAATAGTATAACCTTCTATTATTGATCTTTACTTCAGCTGGTCTCCCTTTCTCTTGGGAGATGAGAGCTGTGGACTACACTGAACTGAGTATCTTAGTGAAATTTCGTATGCAAATTCAGAGTTATCTGTCTCTAAAAAGTTGATTATCCTGACTGCACACTGAAAGCTGACATCTTAAGCCCAAGTCTTAGAGATGTCAGCTTTTACTGTAGTGGTCTGGATAACCAACTCTTTAGTGACGGATAACTCAGATTTACTTAAGAAATTATACTGAAAATATATGCTGCTAGTGCGTTAACATTTCATTAAAACTGAAAGTTTTATCTTTATTTTCCGTAAGTATTAACGAATCCTGAATTAATATGAGCTTTGGTATACTAAAATACACATAAACCCAATTTTTTTCCTTCTACATAATCTCCAGTTTTACGCCTGCAGTCAAAAGATAAACAATATAATATTTAACCATCTAAAAGAATAAATTTTGCTATATTTGTATTTATTTAATTAATTAATTAATTAATTAAATAATTTATTTATTTATTTATTTATTTATTTAAATAGGTTAGGAAAAAAATGCAACAACACCCTCCAGAGCCAGAATGGTCAAAGACCAACAAGTGAGGCTCTGGGGGCACAAAAATAACAAGAGAAAAAAATAAAATAAAGTGTTAGTAAAAATACTATCAATAATAAACAATAAAGAACAAAAAAATCAACTAATAAAAAAACAAAAACTAAACCTAATACAAATCAAGATAGGCCGAGGGCACAAATTAAACTACTATAACAAATAACAATCAGAAATTAACATGGAATTAAATAAAATAAAACGCAAATAATGATGCTAGAAAAATAATGCGATAAATAACAGTTCCTAGTAATTCCAACTAAGTAATTGATGATAAATAAGATAAAACGTAAAATATTGATGCCATTAACAATAACTGAAAGAAAATCAATAAAGCAAAATGGCAGAAAAATACATTCTATGTTAATAACAAAAAAATGAACTTTTAAGATACAGAAAAATATCGGTAGCAAAGCAGGTCCTAAATTTCAAAGCCCTGGTCCTCCTTCACAAAGCGAAAATCGACAAAAACCAGAATTTTTGGATATTTTGTTTCAGGAAATTTTGTGAAACACCCCCGAAAAACGATTTTTTTATTTTAGTTTTTGCACCCTTAAAATTAAATAATAGTTATTAAATAAGAATGAAAAATAAAATAATAATTAACAATTAACAAAATAATTAATAAATAATAAGTAAAATCAAAATAAAACTAGAAATATAAAATCAAATAAAAAGCTGACGTTTCGGATAGAGACTATCCTTTATCAAAGCAAAAAGGATAATTCTCTAAAGGCAATTAGAATATTAAAGAATTATCCTGAAGTTATGAAAAAAGTACTCAAGGACGCCTATATATATAGTTGGCATAGGGAACAGTAAGGCGGTATTGGCTGAAAAAGCAGAAGAGGAATTTGAAGATGTGTTGGGATAAGCCAGGAACGAGGACAAATAGGAGGTAATAAGAGGGCGACGAAAAGTAATACAATAGGATAACACATACAAAATTAAAATTATAAAAAAGTTTAGGAATGATAGGGTGTCTAGCAAAACGGTTTCGTAAAATTCCCTGGAGGAAAAAAAAAAAATTATCCCTCACCGTTCCCGGGTTACAAAGCCCGGTCGCTAGTCACCCTGTAAAATAGTATCGCATAATAAAAAGGTCACTAAAATAAAAGAGTACAGAGAGCCTATAAAAAAAAAAAAAGAGAAAAAAGGCCCAGAGAGCCTGCGAGGAAAGGTTTGTTAGCCTTGAGACTGTTGCACGCAGCTTTAACCCCATCATCATGAGGAATGTTAGTGTAGATAGTCCAAGTTCCTTCTACTGACACTATCTGCCTTCTTCTTCGGACCATCCTCACCTCCAATTTCTTCACTTTTAACAATGAGTATTACATCCAGACCAGTGGCACTGCTATGGGCTCCAAAATGGATCCCAACTATGCTAACATTTTTATGGGGGAGGTGGAAACCAAACTACTTTCCACGTCTCCCTTGAAGCCGCGATATATTGATGATATTTTTCTGACTCACTCTTATCTTTTATCACCCATTCCAACTCCATCCACCCCTCCATCAAGTTTTCTCACAATTACTCTATCAGGACGGTTTCTTTTTTGGATGTCTCTATCTCTATCACTAACAATAAATTGTCTACTAATCTCTATAAGAAGCCCACTGACCAACACCAACACTTACACTATGACAGCTGCCATCCACGCCATTGCAAGGATAACATCCCATTAGGTCAGTTAACTCGCATCCATAGAATATGCACTAATCAGTCTGACAAGGACTTCCATGCTAATGCCCTTACCCACTCTCTAAAAGCAAGAGGCTACCCCAAATCTGTCATACGCGCCTCTATCTATAAACATCGCAATTATCGTTCTAACAACAACCCCAAACCTACATTAGTTCTTCCTTATCATCCAACCCTCAATAGTATTAAAAATGTCCTAAGGAAACATCAACATATTATTGACAACTCTCCTCTTCTCCACTCCATTCTACCAGAACCACCAAAAGTTTCTTTTAAACGGACATTTAATTTTAAAAATATTCTGGTCCATGCTGCTATTACCAACCACGCACTTCCACTAAGGGATGTTCTCCTTGCAATGCAAAGCGTTGTGGCGTTTGCCATTTTCTTAACCCTGCTACCTCCATTTCCAGCAGTGCTTCCTCCTTTACTTTCAAGATTAACCAGAACCTGACCTGCACTTATCACAACTTAATTTACCTGTTACATTGCAAAGTATGCTAGAAACAGTACGTTGGAGAGACAGGCAATACCATATGCTCCACATTTGCCAGGCATAAGTTCGATATTCTTAGCAATGCTGACACCCCTGTCGTTAAACACTTTAATTCCCTTGGTCACTCTTTACAGGCCATCAGCCTTTATATTCTTCGCAGTAACTTCCATAACAAAAAAGAAAAAGCAATTCGAGTCTTTTCTTATTTGGAAATTTAATTCCCTCACCCCTAATGGCATTAACCTTAGCAAAGGCACCATTCCCTCATTACCTTTCCCATATTCCTCTTCAACTTCAGCTATTCCCTAATTTGTCGCAGGCTCTCTGGGCCTTTTATCTTGTCTCAGTTTTAATGTTCTGTCATATCTTTCTACTTCTATGTTCATTTTGTGTCCGTCCCTATACTTTTTTTCATAGGCACTCTGTACTTTTATTTTAGTGACCTTTTTATTATGCGATAATATTTTACAGGGTGACTAGCGACCGGGCTTTGTCAAAAAAATTGTGTAACCGGGAACGGTGAGGGATAATTTTTTTTTTTTCCTCCAGGGAATTTTACGAAACCGTTTTGCTAGACACCCTATCATTCCTAAACTTTTTTATAATTTTAATTTTGTATGTGTTATCCTATTATATTATTTTTCATCGCCCTCTTATTACCTCCTATTTGTCCTCCTTCCTGGCCTATCCCAACACGTCTTCAAATTCCTCTTCTGCTTTTTCAGCCAATACTGTCTTACTGTTCCCTATGCCAACTATATATAAAGGCGTCCTTTAGTAATTTTTTCATAACTTCAGGATAATTCTCTAATATTCCAAATGCCTTTAGAGAATTATCCTTTTTGCTTTGATAAAGGATAGTCTCTATCCGAAACGTCAGCTTTTTATTTGATTTTATATTTCTAGTTTTATTTTGATTTTACTTATTATTTATTAATTATTTTGTTATTGTTAATTATTATTTTATTTTTCATTCTTATTTAATAACTATTATTTATTGTATTCCAGGGTTTTTGTGTCTCGTCCTTTTCTCTTATAAATATCTGTTCACCCTTAAAATTCCAATATCAAAAATCAGGGAACCACTTTTTTGGGATGCTAACTAGAAACCTTCCTGCATTATTTCAAAGATCTGTGTTCATTGGGGGCAGAGCTAGGCGACCGAACATGCAACTCCTTTCTGCTCCCCTGGGAGGGCAGGGGTCCAAATTTCGAAAAATACAGTCTTAGCACGTCCCTACGCTATCCGTCCTACGACCCCCACTGAGTTTCGAATCAGTGGCTCCAGTAGATTTTGTTGTGCAATGATGAGTCAGTGGACGTCCTCTTATTAGTATATATATAGGATTATGCATGGATGTGTATTACATCCCGAAAATTACGGTAACTTAATTTAGAATTCCCAAGTTTCCATTTCAAGAAGTATGTGACATTTTGATTTTCAGGCGAAAATAGCAAATGGGGAAGGGGGTTTATAGGTCATTCTGAATTTTTCCAAGCAAATTCCCCAATATGGCATAGCCAACTTGAAGAGGGAGCACAATAATACACGACTTATAAACAAAATAAATACATAAATAAATATATAAAGTTGCAGTGAGGCTTACCCTTAGTTTTGGCTGATGTAATGACAATAACAAATGCTTATTATACTACAGTACATTACTACAGAAAACAAACAAAGTTGCAATAGTGCTTACCCTTACCCTGGCCCGATGTAAATCTACACCATACATATCTAATCGTTTAGCATGATCAAGGAAATTGAATTCTGCATCTGCTGGATTTTGACCACTTTATGAGGTTTATAGATAAAAAAAAGAAAAAAAAAATTATAAGATAAAACATAAAAATAAAATTATCTAATATTATGACCACCCTATTAACAATTCTTAATTGCTAGATAACAGTTGTTATGGGAAAAACCCAGGAGAATATACAGTCTGTACTTTATAGTCAGGGTATAATACAAGGCATGTTTTTTAAGTACAATTTTGACGTAAAAAAGGGATATTTTTTTTAACACCTTTAATTAGATAATTTTCATATCTAATTTTCCAAATAATTTCCACCTATGTTAAGGCATTTATCGTATTGTAGGAGGGTTTGGTCGAAAAGTAATGCCTCCATGGCTGTAACTTTTTTATTTGTTAACCAATTTTCAAAGTTCTTTTTGTATCTGATACTTACAGTAGTCCTCTATGTAATGCACTATTCATTTTTCGACATAGTCCCCATTCTTTTTCACGCATAACGCCAATGCGTGACTAGTTGGGTGAACCCATTGGAGAGGAATTCTGGGGCTGTTGTGACACCAGATTGAATGGCAGCTTGGACCCTCTTCTGCAACATGATAACGCCTGACCACACACGATTGCCACACACCAGAGGCGTTGCACCTCCTAAAGTTCAAAGATGAAAGACTTAACAGCTTGCGACTTTCACCACTTCCTAAAGAAGAAAGAGCACCTTAAGAGACACGAGATATATTCTGACGACGAGGAGAAAGATGCCATTCAATCCTCGCGTTGACAACAACCCCGGGATTCTTCTCCTACGGGTTCACTCGACTAGTCACACATTGGCACAATGCTTAGAAAGGGATGGGGACTATGTCGAAAAGTGAATACTGCATTATATAGAGGACAAATGTAAGTATCAGATACAATTGGAATTTTGAAAATCAGTTAATAAATAAACAAGTTACAGCCATGGAGAAATTAATTTTCGACCAACTCTCGTACGACCAGCTTCTGAACTCCATCCTCATAGAAATCAGTCGCCTGATTTGCTAACCACTCCAACATGGCTGTTTTGCTGTCGTCGTCATTGTTGCAGCACTGACCGCCAAGGTGCTTCTTTAAGTGCGTTAAGTGCAAGAACAAACGATAATCATTGGGTGCTATGTGAAGGGCTATATAGGGGGTAATCAAGTTGTTCCCAGCCAAAGGATGCAATGAGATCTTGGGATCGAAGAGCCACGTGTGGACGACCATCGTTTTCTCCATACACTTCACTAATCTGCAATGAATTTAGGCTGCTTTCACATCTTTTGCATTTAAGAAACAAATGCCAGTGCATATTTCAAAAATCGGAAGAATTTTCAGTGAGGTGGAATTCAGAAGCTGGTTGTATGACATGATAAATACCTTAATATACAGTAATTTTTGGGCCATACGTGGTCTCAGCTGGGCACAACTGTATTTTCTTTTCTTTGCTTTTTTTTTTGTTAAATAAATAATGTGAAAAAAAAGTTAAGAAAATCATTATTGCGTATTATAGGCAAAAGACCCTTTCACAATAAGGAGCACAACATCATTGGCACATGGGCTGTTCTGCTTCCGGAAGGCAAAGCGCAGAGAAAGATTGGATAACGAGTGCATCAAATGGCGGCTCGTCCATAGGGCCTGCAGGGTTGCAGCCCCTCCAGCTTAAAATGAAAGTTACATTTATTATCGATGTTCTTAATTCTTTTATATATTTCTCTAAAAATCATTATTTTCTTGTTTGTGATACAATACCATCCGAAATCAAATTTTGTAACTATAGTTGTGTTTTGCAATAGTCCATGTGCTATGTGAGCTTGGGCTAGAATGGCTAATATACTCAACATCACGGCTGCATTCAATTCAGCCTGAACCAGATCACTCAATCTAATGAAGGAATGAACTAGCAACAGTGCGAAGACGAGTGTCCATGCGCATCTGTGTCCATAATAAAGTTTCTAGAATTATATGTCTATTATGCAGTAAACATACCCATTTTAAAATATTTTACTTACTATTATTTATACTTAACAATTTACAACGAAATTATCAGTTTTAATAGCCTATACATACTTTTTTATGGTAGTGGGATAACGCGTGATTTACATAGATTTTGGGCTGCTATCTTTGCAGCCCCAAATGACGTTGCTGAGGGTGTTGGTTTTTCAGTATTTTCAGTGACCAATCAAATTGCTGCTAATTAAATTTAGTTGGCCTAATAAAAATTTTCCCGTTGCGACCATGTGTTGTGCTTATTGAAGGTAAATATTGTGCAGATTTTTTTTCTACTTAATAATAGCTTTAATAGTATTAAATTAGTACGATATTTAAATAGTACGGTGAAACCTCCAAATAGCAGACACAAAATGAACCATGAATTTTGCCCGCTAAATAGAGGTGTACTTTACTTAGAGGGAAAACAAGAGTACCTATCAAAGTGACCGGGACTTGTTAAACTGTCCCTTAAAGGGCAACTGTTACCAAAAATCACCTACACTCACAGCAATTTCCAGCTCGTAGGACTCATTTTATTAGGTTATAGCTCTCTGACTCGATTATAAGAATACATTACTTCGTAAATAAGTTGTACCATCCATCTTCAAGTGTTTACGAACCCCCGATTCATCTAACGGCACCATACACAGCTTTACGAGCCAAGTCATAGGAAATGGGAATCAAGTTACGAAAACATGGCGGATAGCGATACTGGACGATTTCTCCGTTCGTGTTAATAAGAAGATTAATAGAAAATTATTAGAACTAATACTACACTTTAATATGACTATGGATGGGACAAGTTATCTGGAGACTATCTATCAGTAGGGATAGTCTCTTCAACTCCGAGTGCGAGAACAGTCTCCCTCAAAAACCCAACATTGAATAAGCCATTCTCCAACGTTGTTCATCTTGCTCCTTCAAATTTTGCCAGTTCAAGAAAACTTGAACGAAAACAGGAATCTAAGTAGTTACACTTTTTCTAATGTAAATTATACTTATTTAATAATTTCAAATTTATTTCCTAACACGTTTTCTTATTCATTATTGTTACGATTATTTTTTATTTACTCCTTGTGATCTGAAATCATTATATCCCACCCTTCATCTGTTGTTGCTGAAATGTATTTCTACTGAACAGCATTCATTATTATCGACTGTAACAACACGGATTGTTTCTCGCAGCAAGAATGGATCTAAACACCGGAAGCTGTGTTTCGGAGCCTTATAGAAAGTAAGATGGATGGCTGAGGTCGAATATGCTATTAACTAAAATAAAATGTCGCTGTTTCCCTTTCCATTATTGTAGAGAGTGTAAATCATTGATCTAAAACTCATCCTTTTTTCTGTGTATTTCAGATTGCCAAGGATACTCATATGAACCTTCCTTTTCAGCAATACGTGACAGTTTCCATTTAGCCTACTCAAAGGAATATAAAAGGATCTTGCAGATTTATAATGAGAACGATGTAATGGTTATAACAAAAATAATCCTTTGATTTTTGTGCAAATCAATTCTGTTAGGTGATCGTGAATTTATTGCATTGTACATTAGAAGTTGAATGTATTGTTAAATCAATAAAATGGCTTAATAAAAAAAAAAAAAAATTGATGTTTAAAAATTTTAAAAAGATGTCGTTTCTCTTCCTATTGTTGTCTACCATTCAAGAACTGTCGACTCTTTGAACACGACGATCGTTATTTTAGAATTTAGCAACAGATTTATCATTAAAATACTTTTTTCCTGCCTACAAGCATGAAGTTCTATCTTCTGCTGGCGAATTTTGACTATAGAGATAATAAAATACAAATACAGATCGGTATACAAATGTAAACTTGTGTAAATATCAGTATACAAGTGTGTAAATTTGTGTAAATAGGTATGTAAACCTGTGTAAATTGGTGTATACACGTGTGTAAATTTATGTATCTAAATATATAAATGTGTAAATATGCTATACAGGTGTGTAAATAGGTGTACAGACATATGTAAACCTGTGAGAATAGGTATATATCCATGTGTAAACATATATATATTGTGTAAACAAGTGTGTAAATTTGTGCACATGTATGTATAAATGTGTGTAAACTTGTGTACATAAGCGTAAACATGTGTAAACCTGTGTGAAAAGGTGTATGTACGTGTAAATTTGTGTATATTGTGTATACACATGTGTAAATTTGGTACCCGGTCATTTGGCCGACGGACACTTGGCCGAACGGACATTCGACCGAACGGACATTCGACTGAACGGACATTCGACCGAACGGACATTTGGCCAAACGGACATTCGACC
>JAHWFO010008154.1:412578-457351 GCA_023313115.1 Rhysida immarginata
AACGGACATTCGACCGAACGGACATTTGGCCAAACGGACATTCGACCGAACGGACATTTCACCGACGGACATATGACCGAACGGGAATTTAACCGACGGAGAAATGCCTGCATTTCATCGACATTTGGACATTCGGCAATATAATTCATTTAATGGGAAAAAAATATTTAAAGGAGGTTATTTCGTATAACGAATCTTATGAGACAAATCTGTTTACTTCTTTCTACTAAGCAAGCATATTGTATGGACCTTTAAAATTATTCTTTTTTGTATGTCTTTTTAAATAAATGTTTGTTTTCATAACGTTAGGTAGGTTAAGATGGGAACGGGGCAAAATGCAACTTAGGGTCATGTATTATTAAATAATATCGATTCTTTTTCTGTATGTCTTTTTAAATGAATATTTCACTTCTATAGAATGAGATACTCATTAGTGATGGGCGATATTTGATACCATTATCGTGTATTAAAAATTTATTCATACACATCAAAAAATTCTGTTCTGCTTTATGAGGGGACATAAACATTCTTAATCGGATAGTATCAAATATGAAAATCAACTGGTAATGGGTTGAGTATTTCTGACAGTTTTCAATGTAGAGTTCTTTTTCAGAGTTTTCAATGATATGGACACTCTACCCGAATATATCTGACATATATAGTGCATGGCGTAATTATGTAATTTAAAACAATAATGGGATTTCACTGCCGAAAACGTGGACCGTATAGAAAGCCATCTCTTTACCAACCTAACCTAATGATTAGGGATGTGCGATATTCATTTGCCGTTAGTCGAGTAGACTAATCGAATAAAATTTTAGTAATCGGCGATTTTATTCGAATGGCTTGGAAATTTATTCGACTAAATCACACAAAACGACTAATTTTATAAAGAAATTAACAGGGTGTCTAGCAAAATGATTTTGTAAAATTCCCTGACTTTTCCCGGGGATGAGCCTTCGGATTAGTTTAATAATGGAAACAAAAAAACGCCGGAATGAATCGAAATAATCGAATAAAAAAATCCGATATACTTACGACTATATCGAGTTGGAATTATTTGACTCTTTTAGTCGACTAAGCACCAAAATATCGCGATATTTATTGATATCGAAGAATATCGCACACCCTATGGGCGATACTTTAGTATCGCATATTTTAGAGTCATCGATACTGTCAGAATTTTCGCATTTGATACTATCCGATATTAGAATTTTTATGTCTCCTCATAAAGTAGGACAGAAACCTGATGTGTATGGAATAAACTTTTAATACCACAATACTAATATCAAATATTGCCCATCACTAATGAGTATCCCATTCTATAGAAGTAAAATATTCATTTAAAAAGATATACAAGAAAAGACTTGATATTATTAAATAATACAAGACCCTGAGTTGCATTTTGTTCGGTTCCCATCTTAACCTACCTAACGATATGAAAACAAACATTTATTTAAAAAGATATACATGCACGTTACACTATCTAGACACTGTTGAACGATCTTGTCATCAGGAAAAAAGTAAACTTACTTGTTGAAACCATTTCAGCAATGCCTCTTCCATTTCCTCATGTGTTGCTGTTCGCATCCATTTCCGTTTAAGTGTCCCACTTGTCTCTGCTAGCTGTCTTATTTTTTCAGCGTTTTTTATTAGCGTTGACAAAGTTGACGGAGGAATTTCAAATTCTTTAGCAATCTGCCCTTTTTTTGCATTTGGTTTTTCAACGGCATCTAGAATTTTTAATTTCACTTCTAGCGAAGAATCCTTTAGTTTCTTTTTCCTTACGTCGGACATGGTGTAGCAGCTGTGCACGTCTGTGTAATCTGTAGTCTGCAGCTACGTAGTCTGTATCGAAGAAGACCGATTGATTCCTGTTTAAAATTGCCACGTGATTCAATTTCTTTTGAAACAAGTGCGCTCTCATACAGAACCAATCAGATTCACATTAGTGAACACCACGTGATTAGTGGTGTTCGTCACGCCCGAAAGAACATGTGATTCTTTAAAAGTCAGTGGTAATAGATCTCAGAAAACATTTAATTTTTATTTTGGAAAATTGCATACTTCGAAAACTTATTAGAATTTTTATTCTGATTACTATTTTCTCACTAACTTTCCGAAATTTTCCTTCGTATTAACCGGACTTTAATTAAAAATGGTTCGTATTAAGAGGATGAATTTACATGTAAATATCATTCACGGGGACGGGCCAGCAAAATTTTTCGTATTAACGGGTTTCTACTGTATATCCATCTGAAAGATAATTCAAACGTTTTATCTTGACATCTTTATGAAGATTGGTTAGTAGCAAACATCAGTAAAAATGTAGAATAGCATCCCCTATATTCCTTGACTGATATAAATAATAGTTATTAATTAAAAATACAAAATGAATACAAAAAATAATAGATAAAATCAAAATCAAAATAAAAAGCTAATTTTATTTTGATTTTGATTTTATCTATTATTTTTAATTATTATTTTTGTTTACTACATCTTAAATTTTATTCATTTTGTATTTTTAATTAATAACTATTATTTATTGTATTCCAGAGTTCTTGTGTCTCGTCCTTCTCTAAATATATATCCGTTCATTGACTGATATAATTAAGACTAGTAGCATTCATGTCTTGCATTTGTAACTCTGTTACCTCTAGTTAATGGTTGAGTAATTTGCGTTACTTTTTGAACTTTATTATTACAGATTTCACGCAAAATAATAGTTGCTCAACCATGTGCTCATAGGCATCTTAGCTTGGCGGCCATCTTAAAAGATTGATTGATTGATTGATTGAAAAAAAAACTCATTCAAAATACAAAAATGTTAAATGTTTGCTCATTTAAACAGTTAGATTAATATTTACATATATTTCAAGATGCAGAAATATATATTTCAGTAAACTTACAGTTTTCGTATAACTTTATTGCACATGTTTTACACAAAATATATGTAGACTATAGATTATATATTTCTTTTAATACGAGGATTGAGACGTAAGTCATGGCAACTATTTTTATGAGAATTCGAGAGTGGATGGAAAATGTGAAATATGCACATGAAAGATACAAATTCTTTATGTCTTCACTCTCCGCACATCGCGTGATGACTGATCATGCGACCAAGCTAAATGAAATTTTTATCAATTTAACTATCACTACTTAGCCATTTAGTGTGACTAGATAGAAAAGGGAGTATATATCAGTTCGTTAAAGGGGGGTCTACAAATATTTTAATAAAAATTTAAAAACAAAGGTTCTGAACTCTTTCGTTTATTTGCTGGCCATTAAAATGGCCTTTTAATGAATCAGTCTTGAAAAAGACTGTTTATTAAAAGAATCCAAACTAGGGAGATTGCGGGAGAACGTTAATGTCATCCCACTCTTCATCGCTGCTGCTACCCTCGCCGTTCACGTGGTTTATCAGCGGTTCCACGTTTCATCTAAGTACACAAATGTACGCGATAGATCCCTATGTAGCACTTGTATCTGTCGTAAATAACGGTATCGCTGAGCTACTGCATTTGTACGTTCAATATAAAACTTTCGATTGCTTGAGTCTCCGAATTAGGCCTAGTTACATCCTGAATGATTCTTCGAACGGATGTCGCCGATACTTGTGTTGCTTTAGATGTTTCTTCTATTAAAACAGAAGTGATTTTATCAGGATCCTTATCTTTGAAATAGGAAAATACATTCCACACAATTTCCCTAGCTTGGCTGTGAAGAGTTCGTCCTCGAATTCCGACGGTGTTAGGTGTTGCAGATGAACTAGCCATTATGATCGCTGGTCACTGCACGTTGTGAACGGATTGACAGCCGCGTAGATAATGGAGAAACCCCATAATTCCTTGCGAGTCGATTGCCTGACATGATTAATCGATATCAACACTAAGCCACGCCTACTCCAACTCTCCCTGGATGAACTATAGCAGCATATACTTTCTGTATAAATTCTTATGTAAATTCCTAGTTATCCGTCACTAAAAAAGTTGGTTATCCAGACCAGAACATTGAAAGCTGACATCTTAAGCCCAGTCTTGTTCAAATCTGGTTACATACATCCTGCACTGCAGTTGAGTAAGAACTGATTTGTGGAAACATAATACAAATACATGGCTTCCTTGAGACATATAAAAATGTTTCTGTTAATTGCATTCATTCATTTCAGCTTTTCTGCATCATTTTTGGGAAACAAAAATAAAGAAAAAGGCACCAAGCAAGGGCGGTCTTCATATTGTAAAAGCACGTGAGCAACACAAACTTGTTTCTTCCGCTGCCGCAATCGAAAATAGCTATTTGAGCAACCTACCACGGCACAGCATGAACCCTGCTTGTTTAGCTTTTCCATCTGAGCACTAAAAACACTAGAAATAGAAAAGGGGTTGCCTGCGAGTGCCGAAATCGTTCTTGTTCCATACAATCTCTAGCCTGAAACTCTAAAAGTCGACATCTCATAATGGTGAACGGAAGTAGCGCTGCTCTACCATCTAGCGGCGAAATGCACGTCTGAAAAAGGTCTATGGGCTAGTTCATTATCTACTTTCTCATATGAGTTTTCTCAACTGAGTCTTCAGCAACAATGGACTTGCATTGTTAAGATGAGGAAGATTGCAACAATGTCACTGTATTTCTGTATTGTTGTTGAACACTCAGTTGAGAAGTCTTAGCTGAGAAAGTAGATAATGAACTGGCCCTAAATCTCTTACTATGAGGCTAAAAAACTCGTAGATATGGAACTTGGAAACGAGATACCAGGGCATAGGTCTTACACCTCTGCCACCACTGCATTACATCCTTCAACATTGGCTGATACCCCGACATAGTTTACACAGGTCACCACAAAGAGATTCTACGTTTCAGTCCCAAAGGCAACAAGCTAATTGCTCTCTTGAGGGTATGAAACTCCTAACTCGTCAAATGATGATGATCGATTTACCTTGGCTGGGATTACATGTTCCACTTGTGGACGAGATGAACTATCACCTATCTTTGCTTATCATTCACCAATCAAAGCATCTTCGTCAAATAGTACTTTTCGGCCTTCCCAAATCCAATGGAAGAACAGCCTCTGGAGAATGTAGATGCCTCTGTGAACCCACCTTCTGACCAGTTAAACCGAGATCTACCTCCTGATCAACTGAACCAAAGCAACTTCCAGGAACCCATAAACATGTTTAATTTAGGAAGTGACACGATCTATAAATTAGCAACGAATTGTCTACACTTATGGAAGCCACTAATCAGGGCGATTCAAAAGAAATTAAAGCAGCGTTTGATATTCTAAAATCTAAATTTCCACACTCTCCTGCATGGTTTTCGGACATTTTAAGTTGGTGGCGAGAAATGGTTAGCCCTTTCCCGTACAGCGATGCCCAGGTCTCTAAAGACAATGAACTGTGCTGACATTCTCCACTGGAATGTCAGGGGACTTATGTCCAATTGGGAAGACATAGTATTATTGCAAAAAAAATCAAAAATTATATTTCTATGTGAAACTTCTTTTAAAGCCAGAACAGACTATTAATTTTCCCAATTCCATCACTTATATGAACAGTAGAGTTAAGCAATGGGGGGGGGGGGGGATATTCTCACTTCGGTAAACCATAAAATACCACAGTTTATCAATCTATCGACAAATTTTGGTGAGGTGGCCATGATCGACATTGTTATCTATCTAAATGGAATTTGGCTTCATTTATATAAAATCTATGTTCTGGGCTATTTGAAGAGATTGGACTGGGATAGTATTATAAGCTCCTTATCCAGGCCCTTCATTGTCATGGGTGACTTAAATGCAAAGAGCCCTGCTTGGGATTGTAACGGATATAACTCAAATGGTCATTATTTGGAAGATGTTAGTAATCACTATAATTTTGAAATCCTCTACACTCTGTCGCACACATATTTTCCAGCCAGACCGGAATGGTTCTCTGCAAACTTGGATTTAGCCCTTTCATCTTTGGACTGTCCCTTTCAAATGTATCTCGAAGTTGTGTCCGGCTCATTTGGAGGTGATCACCTCCCTATTCGCCTCACCATACAAGGGCAGAGCACCGGTAAACCCTTCAATAGAGTTCTCTCTCAGCCAAATTCTTCACATGTTTTGGGGAGTCACAGTTCTACTCCGCCTCCAGATTCAGATTTTTTGTCATATGATTGTCATTCTTCTCGTAACCTAGATCTACTAGAACATCGGCAGTCTTTCCAAAAGGAAAATTCAAAAAGGCATGCTAAGTCCTCTGTTCCCAGATCCTGTTGGTGGAATGAGAAATGCAAGAATGCCATTCAAGCTAGAAATAAGGCAAAGACAGAATACCTAAATGCAAGCGATTCCTAAAGGCTGTAGAAGGTCATATTGGAGGAAGCTCATAGTGAAAGATCGACCGGGGAACGTCTGGAAAATCCTTAAAGTTCTACAGAAGCGGCTTCGGACATCTATTCCCCTAGTTAAAGACTGTGATGGAGCTATTCTTGCACCAGATGCATCAGCAAAAGAATAGCACTGTTATTCTCTCATTTGCAGCTGGACCTATTCCAACAAACGATCATTCTTGGCCAAAGCACCTGACTGCTACCCACAGTCCTGAAAGTTCTCTCTCATCATGGAAAAACTGAGGTCAGTGCATCACGCGGGAAAAGGAAGTGTGAAGAGGGGGGGGGACAGCAGGAGCTGGAAGAGCAGAGGAAAATGGGAATCAATCAGTGACCTTCCTTTCCCAGTGACGTATAGGCACCAGAATCCAAGCCGAAGTTATAAATAGAACTGTTGTTGCTCTCTCTCTCTTTCTCTCTCTCTCTCTCTCTCCTCTTTTGATTTTATTCTACGACGTTTGTTGAGCATCTCTGTGACATTCTACTATGCTTTCGTGTGATCTATTCAAAATTTGCGAGGCGGGTTGTCAACAGAACTGAACAGTGTAAAATGTGTTTTAGCGAAAGAACTGTGACCATAGGACGAGACTGGCCATTACAATAGGTTGTTCAATAACCATAACGGATTCATCCTCGTGTAAGCGAATTTTCCACTGAGCCTGAGAATAGGCCTAATGAACAGAGCAAACATTCATCTAAAGGAACGAATTAGTCCTACGGGACCGAACGTGGCATGCGAGTAGAACTGCGTGAGACGGCGGGAAACACCGAGTGACTACGGCAATAGAATACTGCGAAGACTACGGCTGTTGCACCAACAGGGGATGCCCGGCAAACATGACCCTGCCAGCGGATACTCTACGTAACAGGCCGTGAGTTTACGTATTTGAGTTGTTAGAGATCGATCCCGGATTTGAGCTGTGATTCACCGACTACGGGCAGGGCTATCATCGGTGGAAGCTCTATGTGAACCCCGTAGTTTCTGCTTCATGTGCGGAGTGCTGCAAGCTACACGTGCTGATCAACAACAAGCTAAGTATCGTTACAATTTTGTGTTTTAGGCCCAGCACGTGTGTTTCGCGAACTGTTGACAGTCATAAATAAAAGTTAATGTAAGAAACTTTACTTAGTCAGTGAGAGAAAATTTGCATAATTCGATAATCTGACATTTAAAGTTAATGCTCAAGAGATAGTTGACCATTCTGTCAAATCACTCAATAACTCTGATTTGTCGAATTTAGCTGTTAATTATAATTTATGCTAACTCACTTTAACCATACTAACTGAATCTTAAGTATTTTTGATCTTTTTTAAACATTATTTGGTTTTAATAAATAGATTATATTCTTTTGACATTACAGAATTTCCTCTTTCTTTAGTGATAAGGAGGGGAGGGTAGTAGTTAGTAGTAGCATTATAATTAAGGGTGCATGTTTATTAGCTTTGTTAAAACTGAACACTATACGATCAAATAAGAACACAATGCAATAGAGGGAAGGTATAATCAGATCTTAAAGAAGGGAGATCTTTACTTTGGAAGTAAGTGGGATTTAATCTAGGCCTTTGAGTGGCTCATTCCTGGATATAATTAGTATTATAGTTAGATTTATCATAACCGATATAGTATAACTGATAAAAGATCATTAGGAGTAATACCGCATATAACCGATATAACTAGGACTCTAGCATGTTAGTAAACATGACGGTACAACTAGTGCCGTGATCTACCGGTACAAGTAGTGTTGAGACGCATAACCGGTACAATACTATATAAGAAAATCGTGTCGGGGAAAGAGAAAATTGAAAATATGGGTAGGAGAGGATGTTAGAGTCAAATTAATAAAAATGACCCATGATTCTCAATTGTCAGGTCATAGGGGATCAAACAAGACTTGGAGAAAGATTTATTCTGATTATTATTGGCCCTTTATTTATAGGGATGTCTCGAGCTTTATCAAAACTTGTAAAGTATGTCAGAAATGTAAACTCCACACAGATAAAGCCCCTTTTCAGGAAGGTATTAAGGCGGCCTACCCCTTTCAAAAGGTTGCTATGGATGTGATAGGCCCCCTGACAAAATCTAAACTAGGGAACAAGTATATTATTGTTTTTATAGATATTTTCACCCGTTTTCCTGAGGCAAAGGCCATTACAAACCAGATAACTGAAACTATTGCTAGAGCTCTTAATGAAAAAATCATATGTAGATAGGGAATACCCAAAGAATTAATTTCTGATTGGGGAGCAAACAATACATCGGAGCTGATGCTTATGGTGGCCAAAGACCTAAACATTCATCATCACTATTGTGTTTATATAGGGTTTGATGGAGTGGAAGCGGAGACGTAACTATTCTTATTGAATTATGGGTTTACCTGGTGGTAATGTCTCTGGCTCCGACGTCTATTTTTGCTTCTTAATCAGGACAGATGACGAGCGTGTCATCATACGACTATGGCTGGGAGTGCAGGAGGAGAACAGCTGACGAACGTTCGTCTCCAGACAACAACAACAATGATGGACATAACAATGGAACAAATATATCAGAAACAAACACCACAACAATTATGAGGATCATGTGCGATAACAATTGGATGTTGATCGCCGACACGACACTTCCTCCCGTCGCACTAGGCTAGGGCGAATACCGCTGGGGCAGTTGCCGAGTGCGACCGGAACGCCGGAGAGTTTCAGGGTTTTGACTCGGTTGGTCTCGACGGCGCGTGGTGTCTGCTTCAGAGCACACTGGAGGTTCATTCTCTTCCGCATCTGGTCGGTGCAGCTCAATTGGTTCGGGGGAGTCGCTTAAGTCTGGCGGCGGATCCTTGACCGCTGGAAATGGAGTTGCTGTCGTGGTATTTAGTTCATAATCGGCGGCAACCGGGATCACCTCGATTGGAGTGGCAGGCTGATCCGTTGCTGGGGAAGCGCACTCGCTAAAGCGCACCCGACGAGACGTTGGTGGTTTCCTCGTTCCTTCTCTGGGTGGCCAACCTGGGCGTTCTAGTCTCGTGGCTTGAGTGATCGATGTGGCGTTTCGAATAATTGTTGTCAACCGCCACTTCATAGTGGAGATCTCCTAGGCAACGTCTGACAACACCTGGAAGCCATTTTCTTTGGGGAGATATTCCCTGACGACACATAGACTGGTTGAACGAAGCTTGGTGATGCTGTTGGCTGAGAACGAAGCTTGGTGACGCTGTTGCACTCGCTGGCTTACATCTTGTGGCTGTAACATTTCCAGGCGAGTGTACAGTTCTCTTCCTAAAAATAATTTTGCGAGGGACACCTGCGTGGTGGCATGTGGCGCTCTTCTATATCGTTCCAGGAACATGTTAAGGTTTCTTTGCAAGCTGGCTGGCGTCATACCCATGGCTTTCAATGCACATTTTATCGTCTGTACATACCGCTCAGCTTGCCCGTTAGTGGATGGGTGGTATGGCGCTGTGTGTTTGTGGAATCGGACTCCTCGCACTTTCAGGTACATTGTGAATTTGTCGGCGACAAACTGGGGGCCATTATCGAAGACCACGGTGGTTGGTATTCCGTATCTCGCGAACAGCTCATCCAGTATGTTGATGGTGGCTGTCGCAGTCGTCGGCGAAGTTACCTTGGCTTCCACCCACTTGCTGTACGCGTCCACGACTATCAGAAGCATTTTTCCCGACACTGGTCTGGCATAATCCACATGGATTCTTTCCCATGGGCCCTTGGGATACTCCCAGTGGTGGGTTCGAAACTGGCCAGGTGCGCTGGAAGTCGTCGCACAATGAGCGCACGTTCTGACAGTGCGTTCTATGTCGGCGTCTATACTGGGCCAGTATACGAACGAGCGGGCAAGGCCTTTCATCTTGCCCATCCCTAGATGGCCGGTGTAGAGGTCATCTAGGACTGGTTGCCGTAGTGGTGGTGGAATCACTACTCGATGTTCGTAGAGTAGACAACCAGCGCTTGTTGTATATCTGTCTTCGGATGCTTTGAAACCAGAGCGGCTTAGATCCCGGCCTCGAGCTAGCTCCTGGACAATTCGACCCAGTCTTGGATCGCTTCGTGTGGCTTTAGCGATGTCCTCTGGCCGGATGGGTAACTGGCTCATTTGGTGGATCACAAATCTCTCAAATCCATCTTCCTCTTCTACCCTGTTAATTGACGTAATGCGGGAGCAATAGTCAGTGTTTGAATGGTCATTTGTTGGCTTATATGTAATGGCATAATTAAAATTACTAAGATAGTCTGCGTAATTGGCCATGCGACTAATGCACAGGGTTGGGAGAGATTTATGGGGATGAAATATTTGAGTCAGTGGCTTGTGGTCTGTGACCAACTCAAATTTCCTCGCGTACAGATAGTTAAAAAAATTTTTAACAGCCCATACGATGGCAAGGGCTTCTTTATCTATCTGGGGATAGCGCCGTTCCATTTCGGAAAGAGACCGGCTGGCATAGGCCATGGGTCTCTCTTGATCGTTGGCTAGTCTGTGACTTAACACGGCCCCTAATTCGAAGCTACTTGCATCTGTGGCGAGAATGATGGGAGAGAGGGGTCATATTGGGTGAGGACCTGCGGCGAAATGAGGGTGGTCTTGAGCTCCTCATAGGCCTTTCGTGCTTTGTCGGTCCACACGAATTTGTCGTGGCCCAGCATTTCTCGGAGTGGCTTTGCTTTATGGGAAAGATTAGGAATAAAGGTGCTGTAGTAGGTTGCCTTCCCCAGGAAGAGCTGCAACTCTTTGGAAGACGAAGGCATGGGGGCTTTTTGTATGGCAATGACATGTTCATTTGACTTATGGAGGCCATTCTTATCAATAATATGTCCCAAACAATTTAGTGACGTGGCTGCGAGAACACACTTTTTGCAGTTAAGATGGAATCCGTGGTGGTCCAATCTACTTAGCGTTTGGCGTAAAGCTTCCACTAGCTTATCAAACGTCGGGGCAAATACAATGATGTCGTCAAAAAAATTGACCACACTTTCTGCTTCTCGGAATACCTCCCCCATCCGACATTGCCACAACGCTGGTATATTTGTGGCACCATAGACTGCTCTAGTTGGTCTCACCAGTCCATGGGTCGGCGTGTTCAGAGTCAGAACCTCCCGGAATTTGGCGTCAATTGGTAAATGGGTGTCTGCATCCGTGATGTCAAGGTGAGCAAACCACCCAGCCCCTCTCATTTTATTAAATATGTCCTCTATTCTTGGAATTGGGTACTCATCTACGATCATTTGTTTGTTGACTGTAGGCTTATAGTTTCCAGTGATTCACAGCGCACCGTTCTTTTTAACCACAACGTGGGTTGGCGAAGCCCACTCGGAAAAATCAACTCATTCGTAGAAGCCTGCTTTGATGTTTTCCTCGATTGCGGCAGCATATTGTTCTCGTAGAGCAAGTGGGACATCCCTTGCTCTAGCAAAGACGGGGGTGGCATCTGGCACAAGATGGACTGAAGCTGGTGGCCCTCTCAGTTTCCCTGCTGTGGTTTGAGTGACGTGATCGAATTCTCTCACTACACAGTCCAGTTGGTATTGTTGTCCCTCGGTTAAGAGTCCCTTGCCTGGATTTTCTTGGATGGCTTGAATGGGCACGAACAATTTGTCAAAATGGATCTCGTGGACAAAATTGGCGATCCATTCGCGACCCATTAATCCCGTAGAATTTCCTTCTACCACATATAGATCCATATTACGGCTGGTGCTACCAATGGTAACTCGCACTCTTACTTTCCCGAGGCAACGCACCTGGTGACCAGTGTAACTTCGGAATTGACGGTCAGTCTTCTGCAGGCGTAATTGTGGTTTTATTTTACGCAAACGGGTGACACCGACGATACCACAGGGTGCTCCCGTGTCGACCTCTATCTGCAGATGATTGCCGTCAGGATTTCCGGGCGTGGGTTCGAATCCCACTTCTGACACCAATTTTATTGTGTTTATATGGGGTTCGATGGAGTGGAGACGTAACTATTCTTATAGAACTATGGGTTTACCTGGTGGTAATGTCTCCGGCTCCAACGTCTATTTTTGCTTGTTAATCAGGACAGATGACGAGCATGTCATCATACGACTATGGCTGGGAGTGCAGGAGGAGAACAGCTGACGAACGTTCGTCTCCAGACAACAACAACAATGATGGACATAACAATGGAACAAATATATCAGAAACAAACACCACAACAATTTTGAGGAACGTGTGCGATAACAATTGGATGTTGATCGCCGACACGACAATCACTTCTCAACTAATCACTTGATCGTCCAACATCAAATAGTTTGGTAGAAAGAATGAATAAAAGTATAGGGGAAACTCTAAGGCTCCTATGCAATAATGATAAGCAGCACTGGGATGAGTTACTGGAAGCAACTTTGTTCTCCATATGCAGCAGCTCCAATGAGAATACTGGGGAAACCCCCGCATATTTACTTTATGGATTTGATCCCATGCTCCCATTCTCCTGGGAACAAGATACTGAGGAAATGGAACTTGACACACATCGTTCCAAATTAGTGGGAGGGTTAACAAAAGCTCATCAGCTGGCAAAGAGACAAGATGCGGGAAGAAGAAAAGGAAAAATAGACAAAGCAAATGTGGGTAGATATCTAAAGAAATTTAAGATTGGGGCAAAGGTTTGGTTACTTAGGAAGGGAGGTGGGAAGAACAAACTGGGTTTCAGATATATTGGTCCATTCAGAGTGTTAAAAAAGGTCTCTCCTGTAAACTATAAAATCGAAGGTATCCAAGAGCATGACCAACAAACTGTGGATGTAGATAGACTAAAACTTTGCTTTAGTGATAACACACGGCCCCAACACCAATCTTCCAGAGGGAGAAGGAAGCCCGTGTATAATCAACCAGAAAGTGAGACTGAAGCAGACGAAGAAGACATAAGCTGGGATATCATTTTTGTGCCACGTCAAAAACCACTTCCAGGCTCTACAGAATTAGATGCTGATGAATCTTCGTCACATTGGATGGAACCAACCCCAGTTGAGCCAATCTTGTTGGAACCAACATCTCGCCTTAACGAAGTCAATGCTACTGATCTGGAAATGGATGAACAAGAACGACCCACTTCCTCTATGGATGATGTGTGGCCAGAAAAGTCTGAGGAACCAGAGCCAACCACCACTTCAGAGCAGGAGATGATCCAGACATCAGAGACACCAACCACAGATCAACCTGAACCATTGAGAGAGACCACTTCGAGTCCTGAAGAAGGGACAGAGATGACAGCAGCCCAGCAGCCCACGTAGTCCACAGAAGATGATCAAGCACCAATGAGAGGATCATCAACAAGGTACAACCTCAGACCTAGAACAAAGGTGGACTACAGATGACTACAACAAAGGAAGGATGACTCCCATTAAGAAGGGACATGTGTGACAAAAGGAAAACTTTTGTCAGTTACGATCGAGAAAGGACGATCTCAAATTGTATGGTGCTCCGATATTAAAAGTAAACTATATCCCTCAAAAGGAAAAGAAAAATGTATATTTTAATTTCCTACCTTGTCAAAAGATCTAGGAGTAATTCATGACTTGTATCAGAACTTAAATTTTATGTAGTTTATTCTTCTTGAGACATGCGAGATTGATTCATTGCCAGTGCATTAGGCCTAACAGAACTCTATCGTGTTTGGTATCTACCTCCTGCCCGCTCAAAGATCAAATGAGAACTTAAAGACTTCTCCACCAGAGGGCTCCGAGTGCACTAGACCAGTCACAAAGAGTATCGGCCATCTAGACCAATCAAATACATTTGTGTTCCACTGCACGTGTTGACGGCGTTTCAATCCTACCAGAATTCAAAGCACCCGCTTCAAAATGATATTTAAGGAGGGAAGCAACAAACAATAGTCACTTGTGCTTATTCTTGTGAATCAACATGTTGGATTGATGCTGCTCTCGTTACTTATAATTAACATGTCTCAAGGGAAGAAGTTCTGCGATCGTGAGTGATTAGGCTTAAGGTTACCTAGATCGAACTTAGTTTACTTAGACTTATTTGACACTCTGAAAATGAACTAGTTGAACATTAAGAAGGGACAACTGACTTTAACTTTACATTGTCTTAAGGTTACTGTATTCCTCCCTTTATAAAAGGAATACACGACGCGTTCTGTGTCAAAGATTTAACTGAAATGTAATCAAATGTAAATTACTGATTATCATTTGTACTTTGCTCTCATAATATGTAACTTGTTTTTTTGTTATTGCTTAGGCCTATCTACTTTATTGAATTCTTTATTATAAACATAAATTGAATTATGGATATGATTTAACAAGATCTTATCATTGAAATAAGCCCTTTTGAATAAGATAAAAACTTTTGTAAGAAGTTCGTTTGTATCGCAATAAAATCACGATTTCTTTTGTACTATGTGTTTCTCCTTATTTTACTCACTATTGACCTATCTTTCTATCACAGTCAATTGGTTTGTTAACATGCCTTATTATCGATTAACAATTAGACTCGTCAATTTATATATTAATAATGTGTTTATAACATTCTCTTATGTATTTACTTGGTTGTAATGATTTCGCTCTTCACCCCCGTGATTTCTCACACTCGTGTCAATTTCTCATACGATCGCACAGTGGTTCAAAATCAATAAAAGCTGGCCAAAACCTAAATTTTCAAGTTCATACTAGGTTGAAAATCTTTTAACTATTTGAAATTGCAATGAATGGAGTTTAAAGTTATGGTGTGGGAAAGAGAAAAAGACGAGTCCATTGTGTGGGAAAGAGGCGTCAAAGTTCGTGTTTTCGCATCAGCTGTGTTTGTTGCTATTCGCCATATTATTGCTCGACGAAGTTTGTAGCCTTATGTATAATAAATAGGAGTTTTTAAAAGCGGATGATTATGTAGTCAGTAAGTACATATCGTTATAATGCTATATATGTTGTCAAGTGAAAATCTATCACTTCGATTTTGTGCTTTAAGCCAAATAGTGAGGGCATGTCGTTTTATAAATGACAGTTTTGGTTTTGATCGAAACACGTGGTCTACAAAAAAAAGACCTACGTAAACCTGCTCAGGTATGTACCGAAATAGAATCTCTGACTGTATAGAATATTGTGTAAAGAAAATAGCTGCCAATATATGCTATTTCTCAAATAATATCTGTTTAAAATTGATGCTCTGCGCGTGGTCGCAATGATACAGTCATATCTATGTATGATAACTAACAAGGGAACCCCTCGAACATGTATGTCACAGATTTCCACCAAATTGAAATATGTTACTCAATTAAAGCTACAATAGATGTTTGCAAAATAAGAGCGTGCGGATTTTTGTTTCTTTCAAAATAAACCACGAAAACGAAAAACTTTGAGCACACACATTCATACAAGGACTCCATTGTTAAAGCGCTTAACGGAACTTCTTTCTTCCACTACTCACTGCAATAAGCACGAATCCAATTCAGATGAAATAGACAGCAGCAGATGGCAATTGAATGGCTTCTCAAATTTCTAAACAAACTTAGTTTTTAATAGATTATTACAATTAGCTAATTGCCTTCCAGTAAAAAATGTCTAGAGCAATTAATAACCATTGCCTTAATTTATTATTTCATTTTATTAAGTAATTCGGTAATCAAACAAGGGGCTGGCTTCATGTGCAACGTCGAGTAATACGTTGCGTTGGTGAGGGGGTAGGTATCGTGGTGCTTTATAATTTTAAATAAAAATAGTATTCAATGATGCCTACCTCATCTTATAAATTATTTCGAGACGAATAATTGTACAGCAAAATTAAGGTTTTATGCTTAATAACAGTGCTCTAACTGCAATTCTTTATCGATCGCCGCTAACAAGTGCGCTTATCCTCTTTCCGCCATGTTTTTTGAACTCTGCGCACTTCCGGAGCGCTTCACTGCCGTGCAATGCTATCGCTTCCAGTGTGCTTGCGCGCAAAAAAAAGTGCATCGGAATTCTATGTGGGGTTCTCTTGTAAGTTAAGAAATCGAATGACTCCTAACTCTACAGCGAATATAAATAAAACTGATAAGACTGTATATTTTTGTACATTTGATTAATGATTGGTGGGATTTCACACAGTATTTTTTTAACACCCAACAGAGAAGATGCAAAATAAAAACAATCAATAATAAGCACAAATATCCAAACATTTAACAATAAATCAAGAAAAACAACTATAAGATCTCGCTGGCACCACACTGTTTCACTTGAAATAAGCGAATGAATAAATAAATAAATAAATAAAATTGCAAGTTACAATGCATAGTTTATAACTTAAATCTTAAAATTTCAGATACTATGTACAAGCCAACAAGAAGAGAGCTTTTCAAATTTACATCGATGGTCGAAGGAGACCAAAGCACAAAATGTTTTAACTTGCAAGAACATGTAATATTGAAGACATACGGGCAGTAAAGCTCAGGTTATTGCAGAAATACGACATAATGTTTACCATATCTGTTCAAACTTATTCAAGAGATGGGAGAACTGTTATTGAAGGAAGGATTTATTTTTTTCCAAAAATTCCAACTGGTTAGACAAAACATTCACCCTCTCATCATCTGTGTTTCCGTCATCTGCTGGAGTGATATCGCATGTAGGTCGTCCAGAAATCTCGTATATGAAAGACAATCCGAAAGAACTAAACGACGAAAAACGGAGCCAATCCGTAAATCCAACACTTTCAGCGCTTTTCCTATGCAACCCAAATGAGTCTCAGAGCAGAATTGCTAAAAGATGCCACGGAAACAGCTCCTAAAAGGGCCAGTAAGATCAGGTGAGCATGGAAAGAATCTGCCAAGAAAGGATCTATTGCTTACAATGTGGACGAGGCACTTTTGTTATCTGTTGAAGCGAAGTTAACGAAACATCAATACCAAATTTTAAGAACATGGGCTAAAGAAAAACGTGCCAATATGTAAGGAGCATTCAAAGAGAAACGAGCCGGAGGCCTAGGAACAGAAACTAGTACCTGTATGTTAGAAGTATTGGCCCTGGCTGTTGAGGCACTTGTCCCACTGCGACACAAGGCAGTGAATGGCTGTCTCGTAAAATTCCGGGGCTGCGTTGTGAACCAGTTCCGCACGTACTGCTTGACATCGTCGTCTGAGGTGAATCGGTTCTGGGTAACGAGTCCATCAACCAGCTGGACGATATCGTTAATGCGGTTAGGTGTTCCCGACCGTGCATTATCGGCTAACGACACCTGTCCTTCCCTGAACTGCTTATGCCACGCCTTGACCCTTGCAAGGACATGCAGTGTTCATCATCATACACTTGTTACATTCTTCGATAAATGTTCATTCCCCCTACTCCAGCTGTCAGAAAACGAACAACACCTCTTTGCTCTTCTTTTGACACCTCCATTTCACTCCTTCACAGCTTATACAATGTGAATGACCGTTGAACGATTGACGCTTGCTTCTGCTTCCTTTGTATAGTCACGTGACTTCCACCGTCACCCTCTAGCGGTGGGCTGTGAACTTCCATGCTCTTGTCGGAACCAGTCTTTGTTACACAAGCAATGGTATCACCATTCTGTCACCGGTTTGCACATTCCAGACTATGGCTCATTTCTTTTTGAACGATCCTTATATATCCAAGTTACCATAAGTTACTGGAAGCAAAAGAACAGTGTTATCCAAGCAGTGAGCACATTAGTGTCACTGAAACATTAGCTGAAGTGGATCTTCAAGCTCGTTTGGACCACACGGTAGCTCGTATAGTTTGCTCGCAAGAAGACGTTATTAAAAGCCTTGATATTCCAGTTGTTCAGTGCTGAAAGGCAGAATTAATAATCACCAAATGGGGATGCGATGGAAGCACTGGGCACAATGAATATAAGCAAAGATTTTCCGAAAGCGAGCAAGCAGACGGCGACTTGTTTTAATTTCCCTTGTACCTGTACAACTTTTCATGCAAGAAGAAGGGCAAAGCAATAAAACAGTATGGCAAAACCCAAGGTCTTCGTTAATTAAATATTGTCGACCTATGTGAATCCAGTTCAAGAAAGAAACTACTA
Source organism: Rhysida immarginata (assembly GCA_023313115.1). Taxonomy (NCBI): domain Eukaryota; kingdom Metazoa; phylum Arthropoda; class Chilopoda; order Scolopendromorpha; family Scolopendridae; genus Rhysida; species Rhysida immarginata. Next base: position 430,952 of record JAHWFO010008154.1, read on the forward strand.
GTCGGTGAAAAAGGAAATAGAATATGTTGAGCAACAAAAAGCCAATTTGCGTCCTTCTTATATGTCAATTTTGGATATCAGCATGTCTGTAACCCATCGCATGTGTCTCATCATGATTGATGGGAAAATATGTAATGGAGTTACGGTCACTTCATCAGCACAAGTATGTTATGTTTGCGGTGCAAGACCTAAAGAGATGAATGACATCGATAAAGTCAAGAATCGAAATGTAAACGAATCTACATTTTGCTTCAGCCTTTCAACTCTGCAACTCTGCACGCATGGATTCGGTTTTTCAAGTGTTTATTGCACGTTGTGTACAGGCTAAGCATTAAGAAATGGCAAGTCAGGGGATCGAATGACCGAGAGTCTGTGAAAAATAGGAAGCAAGAAATACAGAAGAGGTTCAAAGAAGAAATGGAATTGAACGTTGATAAAGTTATACCAGGAGAAAGTGGTTCATCTAATGATGGTAACACAGCCAGAAGATTTTTAAAGATCCTTTGAAATCTGCTGAAATAACTGGCATCCAGAAAGAACTCATTCAACAATTTTCAGTAATCCTGAACACACACTGTCCTGTGGCTATGATATAAATTCAAAGGCATTCAACAGGTATGCAACTGAAACTGCGGGTTTGTTCGTAGAGGAATACCCGTGGTATTATATGCCAGCCAGTGTGCATAAAGTGTTGGTTCATGGATCGTGTATAGTCGAATCCACAATTCTTCCAATTGGCCAATTATCAGAAGAAGCGCAAGAGTCGAAAAACAAGGACATAAAATCCTTTAGACGAGATCATACACAAAAAAATTCACGTACAATCTGTATCGAGGACCTTTTTAATATGCTGCTTATCACTTATGATCCGTTCCTATTCAGCATTCAGACACTTCCAAGAAAGCCACAAGGTTCTTTGTCAACAGAAGTTACACATTTACTAAGTGGACTACATTTTGAGAGACTTGTTAATCGCGCACGACCAGGATAGCAAAAATTCGATAGGCTAATTTTTTCTAGAATTGAAATCAAAAATGCTCAATTTTTATTTTTTTATTTTTAAATATTAAAACAACAAAATTGTGTTTAAACAAACCTATGTAGAATTCATTTCTATCAATTTTTAGAATTTGGCAAGCTTTCTTGAAATTTGAACCACTGTGGATCGGAATGAACAGGTGCCCATAAATAAATCTAATTATTAATATTGGTTAATGTTCACTTCTGCACATCGTGCGATGACTGATCATGCGATCAAGGGAAGTGAATTTATTTTCTAAAGACTGAGGGGCTGCCCCCCCCCCCCCCCCCTCTATCGAACTGATATACTATACAACCTCAATGAGACTACTATACTTTTTCCTTACCACAAACACATATCTACATCACTTAAAAATAATATGTGAAACGAAAAAAATATAAAACGAAATAACATAAAAAAAATTATTCCAATTCCTGAATAAATTGTTAGCATATTTTTGTCCTTAAGATTTTTCTCTGTGTATTCTTTTAACTTAAAATTAACAAAGAGCAGGTCGTTTTTCAATTTCACTAATAAATAGCTCTATATAAATTGACATTTTATTAGAGATTTTAAAAAAAGATGTTTACAGCAAAATTAGTCTGAAAAAAATTCCCAGAAAAAGTAACACAGCAGAACTTGTATTATACAGGGTGAGGCATTTATCTTAAGACAACTGAATATCTCAGAAACTAAGCATTGTACGAAAAAACGTCCAAAATCAAAAGTGAATTATTTCGCGGTGGAAATTCATTAGTTAAAATATTACCCCGCCCCCTTGTGATGGGGGTGGGGGTAACTTTGAAATCTTAAATAGGAACCCCAATTATTAATGGTATATTCAGATTGTACACAATATTCGAGAAATTTTTTATTCTTGGTGTTTTTTCAATTGATCCAACCGTTTAGGGCCCTGAAAGTGTGGAGCTTTTAAAGTTTTTAACTCAATTTTATCGATGAGACAAAGGGAAAGAGAGTGGGTCTTACAGATATGCCTATTCTACTTTTTAATGGTCTTTAAGAATCTGAAGTCAGAATTTCAAAAATTCAAAATTTTTTAGTGTACAAGTAAACTTTTGGGGACAGCAGTCCTATGGAGACCAAGTCTATGCATGTGTATTGGATTAATATTATTTAGTTTTTTGTAAACTCCACTTATAAAAGCGATCTACTAATAAGATCGCTTCCACTTTTAAGAAGTTTCATCAATTCTGAATCGTGAATAAGTCGAACGTGATTTTTAGGGATTATTTTTGTCCACAAGTATATACGTTATATATATATAAAAAAAAAAAATCAAACAAGGATAATTTTTTTAACACCTTAATATTTATATGAATGCCTGGAACTTAATCTATTTTGAACATAATTTCCACCTACCATAATTTTCAGGGTATAATAAGCCCTCACCGATAATATGCACCCTTGTTTTTTCTTATTTTTAGAAAAATTCCCATCACATAATACGCAATCAAGTATTATACGCACTTTATGTACTTAAGATAGTGATTCAGCAATGCATTATGCTCGCCTGATTTTTAAAGGCTTTAGACTTATTATATATTCCCATAAAATGAAGAAATGTTAAGTATTCAAAATAAATGATAATAAAGAATCATTTATTCGTAACAGAATTTATTGATTACAGTTAAATGTACATTATATCAGAAATAAATTTATTTAAAGTCCTTCATAATTGAAATCGTCTGTGTCTGAGTTTTTCGTTAGGCCTAATTTCTTCTTCTTCGATTCTCATGATTGAACCTTATTAACCCATTTAAGTATTAATACATTTAAATTTCATTTATTAACCTTTTCACTGCATAAATAAATTCCAGATAAGATGAAATTATTCACTCTTCGCAGCACAATGAGAAGGCCTTCGAAAGGCCACGAGTTGAATCCGATTTCCACACATTTATGGTGCCATATTGTTGATATGGCTGCCGACACTTTCTAGGAAAGTTTAGCATTCTGTTCGTTAACCCAAAATAAATGTTAAAAAATCATATCTGTCTATTATGAAAAATTGCGTATAATAATCAACAGATGAGGATCCGTTAATAAACGCAGCAGTCAAAAGCTAATGCATAAGTCAATTCCCGAAAACAAGATTGTGACGACCTTTTAGTATAAAAAGTCACTGAGAGCTCATTTCATTTACCCCCATCTTGTCTCCATTGTCTAAGTTGGCAAATTCTCCCAATTTGTCTCCATTTACTCGTGTACTGTTAATAATTGAACAATACAGTACCATGCTAAGTGAATTCGTAACAATAAACATGAAACGCGGAAATAAGATTGGTTGGTTGGTTTATTAGAAATTTTGGCGTCGACTACTAAGGTCATTTTGCGACTTTTACCCAACTTGTATCTGTACGCAGCCCGGAACAAACACAAACATCCATGCCCACGGCGGGATTCGAACCCACAAACCAGGTGGCCTCGAGAACTAGAAGGCCTAACCCCTAGCCCTCTCGGCCACCTGGCCGGCGAAATAAGATTGACCCGAAAAAGTGGAAAAATGCCATGATTTGAGCATAACCAAAGCCAAAAAAGAAAAAAAAAAAAAAAAAGCAACACTTGAGAGGAAATAATTTATTACAGAACACGACTATTACCGTATTTTTTCGAATATTGGTCGCATTCACTTTAGGCCGCAGCTGCAAATTTGATGGTGGAACGAAAAAAATAACCCTTTAAAGGCCGCAATTCACTTTAGGCTGCAAATTCTAGGGTCTACAAAAAGATCGAACTACTTCATTTTAGCGTCCCACAGTATCTTAATAGTAATTTAGACACCAGTTACATTATTTATATAACCTTCTAAATTTATATAACCTTCTAAATTTAATGTGTAAATAATTAAAGTAATTTCATTCTTTCTTTCTTTCTTTCAGCTCTCATCTCCCCATATAGGGGAAACCAGCTGATAGGTCACTGCTTTAAGAGATTAGCTTATCTTATTGCTTGAGGGGTCCTATGATTCTTTGATTAACTGTTTCTTTCAAGTATTGCATTAGCGCAAGAATTATTTTCCGCTTGTTTTGATTTTCACCGAAGAACAAAGGAGGATGTTCGTTGCCATAGCTGGAACTGAAATCACCTTTATTGTTGGGACAGTAGTTCCCTCTGCCGAAGATAATTCTGGCATTCCATTATAATGTGTTCCACAGTCCCCGGCGCTCCGCAGTCGCGTTTATCTGATTGTTTTACCTTGATTTTATACAGGAAGCTGTTTAATGGCAAATGACCACTTCTTAACCTGAATAAAGTAATTTTCTGTATATAATTTAGCCATCCCTGCATTATTTTACTCTTGTTTAATATTGAATGGATAAGTCGTCTGTAGTGGCCGCCCCGAGTTTCGGCGCACCATTCCATATTCAACTGTATTCGTGCTTGTATCCTCGAATAAACTCTTAAAGTCTCCGGCCCAAAGCGAGCGTTCTTAGCTGTTTTCTTTGATACCCTCGCCCAGTTTGCTAGGTGGTCAGCTACTTCATTTCTTTTTATCCCCTTGTGCCCCGGAATCCACAGCATTTTTATTGTAAAATTCGCCAACAGTAGTGTTTCCAGCAGGTATAATATGCGGCCATTATGTCTCAATGGATCCATTTCCCTTGAGCAAGGGCTTTTTGAATTTTCGTTAGCGCGCTTTTTGAATCCGATATTATTACATAGCTTGCAGGTGGCTTTAGTGTAGTTAAGGCTAAGGCTTTGTTAATGGCAAGTAGTTCCAACATAGTGGCACTTGTTGCTCGATTAATTTTGGTGGACGCTATTTGTCTGTTTCTCTCATATATGCCTATTCCTCCATTTAAATTTTCTCGAGTAAATGACCCGTCCGTGAACACTTTATTATAATCCTGGAAGTTCGTAAATAAGGTCTCGTTAACCATTTGCCTTATCATATTCGCCGGAAATTTAGCACTAAGTAGTAGGGAAACATTATATTCTCCGCACTGGCGCTCATTAAATTTGGAAATTCCGTGATTTCTCTTCCGTATAGACATATATCCACGCATTTTAACTTGTTTAGTGCCCCTAATATTACATCTAGAACTTTCTTGGAGTGAATTTGTAGTCTGCAATTCTCCAGAAGGGATAACTCTTCATTGAATAAATTTGACGTTTGTATAAAAGCGTACATCGTAGAAACAATTTTAGACTCCTACCTTAATGGTAGAGGGATTAATCCCACGTCAGCATATAACGTTTGGTTTGGAGACGATTGCGTAGCATGTAAACCAAGCCGTATAAACTTCCTTTCCAATTTTGCAAGTTGCTCCCTTGCTGATTTAGTGGCCAAGAGTAGAATTAGGTCTGTTCGGCCTATTGTCTGAATGAGGGATATTATTACCATGGATATCTCCGACCATGGAGGTCCCCCAATTACTCCTCACTATCTGCTTAATCCAACCTACACTTTTTATTAGATGTTCCTTAATTCGCGCGACGTGTTGGGTCCATTTTAATTTATAATCCAGCGTAACGCCTAGAAATTTGTGAATTCTTCTTATTGGAAGCTGGCATTGATTCATATAGATGTCAATCCATTGGTTGTGGAGGAGGTCCTTTATAGGTGAAAATTACTACCACCGTTTTTTTCCGGGGAAAAGTTTATGGAGTTTCGTTTGCTCCATCCCACTAAAGATCACATGCCATCTGCAACCTATGTTTAATATTAGGGATAGAAGAATTAGTATACCATATCAGAATGTCATCAGCGAAACAGTTCATCTCTATTCCTTTTGGGAGTATTTTTGCGCTATCTATCATAAAAATATTAAACAGTATAGGGCTTAATGTTGATCCCTGAGGTAACCCTTTTTGCTGTATTTGCCACACAGTTCCTCCTGGGTACTTCATGCCCACCTTTCGATTCCTTAGGAAGGAGGCTATCCACACTATCATTCTTCTTGGTAGTTTCATGGTCACCATTTTATTTAACAGTATGTCATGATCTACAGAATCGTAAGCTTTCTCTAAATCAAGAAATATAGCACCTAGGGTTTCCCCCTTCTCCCATGCCCAATATATATCATCAACCAACTTAATTATGGAGAAAAGATAACTGTAGCCTTTTCGGAAACCTGTTATCCAAGCTGGGAGGAGTTTATGCTTTTCTAGGTAATGCTGTAATCTGCTGTTAACCATCCTCTCCATAATTTTAATTAAACAGGATGTCAAGGCAATAGGCCTGTAGCTCTGTGGTTGAGTGGCTGGTTTATTTGGTTTCAGAATTGGGTAAATAAGGGATTCCTTCCAGGTACTAGGGATGACACCGGTTTTCCATGATTTGTTCATGTGTCCTAACAGGGCTTTCTGCTGGCTTATACTTAGCATCACAAACGTCTTGTTGAGTAATTTATCCGGCCCTGGAGCGCTAGATTTACTCCTCAATGCCTCCTTGAATTCTGTGAGGGTGAATAGCTGCTCCCACTGATTGTATTCAGACTCTGGGACATAGTTTGCCGGCAGGGGAGTTGGCCAGCTGACTTGTTTACCTTTTACTGATCTCACTGTGCATTTGAGAATTAATAATGCCGATTCTTTCGGTATTATGTGTCTCGGTCTCTGAAGCATAATCTTCAAACCTTCCAGATGTTATTTGGTTTGTTCCGATTCACTAGGCTGATCCAATATTGCCTCCTATGTTTTCTCAGGATTCTTTTACATAGTGCTTTCATTCTTTTAGATATGCACCAACAGTTTATGCATCTGCACTTTAAGAATTGCCTCCTAGATTTATTCCTTATCCATATCGCCGATTCGCACTCCGGAGTCCACCATTTTGGTCTAGGCGGGATAACTCTATTGTTTGCTCCCTTAGGCAGTAATCTATTTTGAAATAGCTGAATTAAATGCTGTATATCATGTGATACCGCACCAAACACATTTTGATTATCAGAGGCATCTAAACTCGACTGTGTGTAGTCTCTCGTGGTTGTATTGCATCTCAGGGTGCTAGCTTTGACGTTATACTTTGTCTTGAATCTGGTTGGCTGAATAGTTACCCGTATTGGTTGATGATCACTCCCATACGTGCCTTCTACTAGACCTATTTGAATGGGGAGAGGCCAGTCAGAGGAAGAGAAAGCTAAATCCAGATTCGATGGAGACCATTCTGACCTTGGGGGTGATATGTGAAGTCTGAAGCATAGTGTATCATTAAATTATATTTTGCGCAAACTTCCTCCAGAACGTGTCCGTTATAATTATACTTCTCACATCCTCACTGGGGGCTCTTTGCATTGAGATCACCAATTATTAAAAACGGCATTGACAGTGAATCAATCATACCTTCCCAGGCCTCCCTGCTTATGTATCCCGGGACGTATACACAATAAATATGTAACCATATTTCGCAGTAGTAAATCACCAAATCTATAATTGCTACTGTATCAATATGCTTTTTAAAATTAATATAATGTAGTATTAATGAAGATATAGCTGCTAGATTTCCTCCTCCATAGTCTTTCCTATTATTTATATGCGTTATAAGGTCACCTATAGTAATTTTAGCATTGATATTTAAAAAGGTTTCATATAGAGTTAGTAATGGTGTCTTTCTCTGTAACAAAACAATGTCCTCCCAGTTTGCGAGGACACCTCTGACGTTCCAATGAATAATGCTAAGTGGTTTTACTTGCATTCTGGACCGAATGATGATCGTGTCTTATCGGAGATAGCATACTATGCCACCACACTTTTACATTCGAGTACCAGAGAGGGGAGCTACCCAATTTTCCTCCCATGACTTCCAATGCGCTATATATACCCGATGAACTGTCTTGTTTTAGTAAATCTGGGTTTTCCATTAACGTTGTAATATACCACTTTAAAGCACTTGAGACCGCTTCATCTTTCTCTAACGAGGCTGTATCCATCTTACTATTAATTTCTGCCTCTAGGTTTTGTTCCGCTTCCATTTCTTGATTTTTAGTGATATTTAAGTCGTCGATTTCTGCTGAGAATGGAGTAAGCTAGGACCATGGTACGTGCTATAGTGATTCATTATACTCACTTTGTCTAAAGATGGGAGAGGGCGGGAAGCCTGACGAGATTTGCGTGGGGAATTCATCACGACCGCTCGTGGTACAAGTCAGTACTTCATTTCTTTGAAAGGGATGCAATGAATATTCTTGTGAGATATCCAGAGGTTGTGGAACATTCATTTGCTGCCTCATATTCGGGGCATTCCGTTTTCCTATAGCATGTTGTGGTAATATAAATATTTTGTGAATATTTATTTTGATTTAAAATCGGAAGGTAACAGAGGTAGATTTTCTTTTATATTAAGTATAAACATCAGAAACTTTATTTAAGACAAATTTTAACAAAAACAACAACAAAATTATTCAGAATACAAGATTTTAAGATAAGGTAAAATTTTTAGGCAGAGTCAAGGTTCTCCTTTGTTAGGTACACACGTGGTCTAACAACCCAGCATTAACAGTTCACTAATCTCAAGGTTTCAAACTTCAATAATCAAACTGCTCGTAATTTAAAGCTGAACAACTTCATAGTCAAACCAATCCCAAATGGCAATAAGCAGACAGTGTTTAGGTTACGGCGAACAGGATAGGTATTCAATTAGGTCTAAGGGGTACTTACAGTCGGGAGTGACACATACTCCCTCGTGGCATAGATCTATGGCGATGGTTATCGTACTTGAATGGCGATCTCTTGAAATGGCATTCACACTGGCATTTCCTCTCAGTCCAAATGATTCATGATCAGGCCTACTCGTAAAAATTCAGGCACTGGATGTCATCGTTGATATCGATGAAAAGGCCGAGAAAATCACGCAACACCTCTTGCGCTCCAGTCCAACTTGCCTTCTCCCCCTCTCCTCTCCCAGAATGCCCCACGCCGGAAATCCTCTTTCTTTTTGCTCTAGATCTAAGGTCACTATTTTTTTCCAGATAGGCTAAACAACCCCCTAGTGGCCTATCTCGCCAACACCGCCTATTTGCACAGAAGTTCACTATAAGACACTCAAAAGGAGACAAACAAAATACAAAATCCATTATGCATATAATAGTGACGATGTCACAATGTGAAGCCTAGGATTTCTGATTCGGTCCTTCATCTCCTAATTCCATATCCACAAGCTTTTTAGCTTGATAATAAGAGATATATAAATTCACCATTTTGGTCCGTATAAGCGATTCATATTTAAATTTTGGACACTCTTTGTAATAAGGGGAGTGGCCTCCCTTGCAATTGATACATACGAAGTTTCCTGATGTACAAGAATTCCGTTCATGTTCCTCACTGGAGCATTTTGCACACGTTATCGGATTAGTACATCTCAACTTAGTGTGTCCCAATCTGTGGCATTTATTACATTGCATCGGACGTGGAGGTGGCCTAGATACAGCAAAAATCTCATGCTCATAAGTTAACTTCTCCGGCGGTACAGGAGAGCTAAAGTAGATTAATGCTTTTGAAAAAGTGGCGCCTTGGAAAGGAGTAGGAAAAACTCTGACCCCCGTAATATATTTCCCCTGATTGGCTTTTTCCTGCAAATCCTCAACTGTCGTCTCGGCACGAATTCCATATACCATCCCTGTTGAAGACGTTAAGAATCTGGGTATTTCAGAATCCAATATTAGTGTACCAATATCCTTAAACTTTACACACCTTTCAGCTTGTGTGACTGATGCAAATTTAACTAAAAATTTTCCAGATTGCAACTTGTTGACATACGTTGTATCCCCTATAAGTGAAGATATGATCCGTCGTACGAAACTGGGTGAGAAGGATTCATTATTTTCCGACTCTTTCGACTTTATCGTAACTAACAGCCACGATCGAGCCGCAATCTTTAGCAGTTCACTGAAGTTAATCTGCCCGTTATTATTCATACTCGTCGTCGTCATCAAATATTGTTGGACTCCTCTGTCCTCCCAATTTTGTTCTATCCGTATATTCTCTCCAGACTCCTTGCAGGTAAGTGTCATATCTTCCTTTTCCGTTCCTAATGCTTTATTCTTGTCTTGTTGCTGAGATTTATTTGCCGCATTCTGCTTTTTATTTTTGTCCTTCCGAGATTTGTGAGGTCTCGGCGAAGGATTACGAGAAACAGCACCTGGCTCTATGTAGCCTTCCTTCAGCTTCTTCCGCATCTCACTCGCTTTCCCGGTCGGCTCAGCCGAGGCGGCTCAGCGGGTGTCCTCCCTGGGGGGAGGATCCCCCATTGCGACTTAATTCCACCCACACTAGACCGATTGTAATACTTCGTAATATCTTTCCTTTTAATTAAAGACTTTACTTAAATAATTCTGCTCTACTTAATTCCTTTCCGCTTTACTCCTCTCCTCTAACTAACGATTTCTCTCTCTCGCAAGTGACCTTGGTCGCTCCTCCTTCTCCTTTCAGACGTGCTTCCAAGCGTTCTCACGCTTCGAGAGCCGGCAGCAGAATCCCATAATAATTTCATTTTAATGAGCGAGTATAACTTTTATTTCATCAGCGGCGGCCATGGTTCTATCAACGAAATGCTGACCAATAGCGCGATAGAGCATAAGTGGGCTAGAAGGAATCTCCGACTATCGCCGACAATAATTTCAACACGTGAATTTCATAATAATTTATGAATGAAAATGTATGTGACTGGTTAATTATTGTTCTGCAGGGTTAGAATATTAATTTCACTGTTAGAAAACGATTGAACAAAGGCTGGATAATTTAAAGTCAAGAACTGAAATCAACAGTGTTTTTATCGGATAATTTTTGCCGATCTACGATCGATTTACCTTTTCAATGGCCGCCGCTGATGAAATAAAAGTTATACTCGCTCATTAAAATGAAATTACTATAATTATTTACACATTAAATTAATAAATTGATAAAAGTTTCATTAAATATATTAAAATAATTTAGAAGGTTATATAAATAATGTAACTGGTGTCTAAATTACTATTTAAGATACTGTGGGACGCTAAAACGAAGTAGTTCGATCTATTTTTTTTGTTCTATCCAAAATTACCGATAATGATTTTTTTCAGAAAAAAAATTTTTTTTCAGGCCGCACTCCCGAAATTTTTGATTATTTTGGGTTTAGAGCCACGGCCTATATTTGAAAAAATACGGTATAAGCAGTTTTAGTAATACTACAAGAAGATTAAAATCATAGCAACAAATTCAGTGTGGGAAAGCTTCTTTTTCATCTGACTCTCCAAAAACTTGATGAAAATCTTCTTTCTCACTCTCGTCATCCACATCGTCTTCAGTCTCATTTTCATCGGCCTCACTTTCATTATTTTTATTTTTTGAAGTGATACAGTAATTATTTATGTTAAGTAATAACAGATATTCATGTGTAACCGTATTAGCTTTCTTTATAAAACATTCTTGGACAATTTTAAAGATGCACTTGGTATGAACACAGTAACAGTTTACCAAGGTCGGCGCCATCTTGATTTCGAGATTTGACATGCATTTGCTTTTTACAATGGAAAACTGTATCAAAAAATTGATGAAAAACACGTGAAATAATATACTGATTAATGCACCGCATATTGTATATACTTGTACAGTGTGTAAGGTATAGTAAATTTTATATGCCAGTGCTTGGCGATAGTATCGATGTTCAAAAAGTTTCGATTGAATTTTTCGATGTTCTTGAATCTTCGATGTTTCATTTTAAATTCATTATCTATTGAACAACTGTTTAGGTTAATGTATTGATATAATTCAATGAAAGACCATGTAAAAGCGCGCCGGTTTAGTTTGAATGTAAGACATCCAAATCGTCTTATGTCTTTTTTCATCGGCCTCACTTTCATTATTTCTATTTTTCAAAATGATACTCTAATTATTTACAATATGTGGTAATAGATTTCAACTGTAATCATATTAATTTTATTAAAACATGCTTGGTAACAGTATTGATGGTAGCCTATGTATCGATGTTCAAAAAGTTTCGATATCAAATTTTTCGATGTTCTTGAATCTTCAATGTTTCATTTTGAATTTGTTATCTATCAGTTTGTTCAGAAGTCTTGACGCATGCACAAACAATTCTGTATTTCGAGTGTTTGTTCATCAAGACCAATTGCCGAAACATTCAGAAGAAAGCCGGTTCTCTTCCATCGAGACAACGCTCACTCGCACACTAGCACCACTACCTCCTGGACCTTGCACGAGGTCGAATGGGATATCATTGCTCACCCCCCCCCCCCCATATAGCCCTCACCTAGCAGCCTCCGACTACTACCTTTTCTCCCACCTCCAACTCCCATCTTCGGGGTGAAATTTTTAAAAGTGCAGAAGAGTGCAAAAAGAGGTCGATTTGTTCCTAGCGTTCAGGGACCTAGAGTTCTTCACGGAGGGAATTGAAAAGCTCCCAAAATGTTGGGATAAGATCATCGAGTTGGATAGGGAGTAATAAATATCCTCATTAATTCAATCATTTTGTATATATCTTTTGCTTTCGAAATTGTGACATATAAGTTTATTGTTAATAAATTTATATGCACAAAGATATGGCATTTAAAAGCCATATCTGTTCTTTTTCTTAAGCTAGTTCATTTTACAGGGAGCAAATAAAAAGGGGGGGGGGGGGGACATCTGATAAAAAAAAAATGATGAATAAAGAAGGAATGTAGCAAAAGAACCATAATTAATTAGAATATTATGAAAATTTAATTATAAGATAATTGTTTCGAGAAAATTCCTTTCTATTTTTATTAAAATTTTGTGATAAAGAAGGCTTAAATTCTGAACATGTGCATGTTTTTAAAATTTAGAAAGATCTGGGAGTCAAGCTTGGTTGATAAGAAAGGAAAGGGGGAAGGGATGAGTCATAGAGATAAGGAGGGAACGGGGGTGGGAAACTTCAAAGAGATGAATGGAATTACGTAATATAAAAAAACCCAGAATGCAGTGTAAAAACGGTGATTATGGGAGATAGAAAAAGTGGTGAAAAGAGAGATGGTTTTTAGCCAGCACAAGAGGCAGTCAGAAAAGTTTTCCTCTATCAAGGATACCAGAGTAGTAATTTAAGGGTTATGGATGAATGGAAACACGAAGACAAGTATTATAAAGAAATAAAAAGAATTTAATTGAAACATTAATTTTGGATATACATAAGAGATAAGATCGATTCCCCCCCAAAAAAATAACACAAAAGTTGCAATATAAATGACTCCCTAGAGTTCTAGGCCTGTTCTTTTCCAGTCAATAAAGTTTTAGCACAGCGATCAGGATATTCGGTAATGTCGGATTTTTCTCACGCTACGAGGGTAGGTCCTCCATGGCATCCGGTCTCCTCACATGAAATGGCTGTCCAGGCAGGAGAAGTTTTCTTTTTCACCTTCTCTCGTTTCTATTGCACGTTTGTCACCTCACAAATCGTCTTTTTCTTATCCTCGTAATCCAAAGAAAGTTTCTCTTTTTCCCGTGCTCACCTCTAAATACCGCACCATGATTGGTTACCAGCCACAACAGATACCACACCTTCTGGTGGCGAGCGCTGGAAACACTCATTCTGTCTGTTGTCGCTGAGCTGATAACATCATGTCAGTCACACAAAGCAAGAGCACGTGGTGCACTATTGGGAGGTTCCTTGCCAGCTCCTTAACACTTAACACACTTTCGTTTTCAGAGCAAACAACACTTTTTGTTCATAAATAACTTATACCTCAGAGCAGCAACAACATGTCAACAACTTACAACTCAAAGCAAGTGTTTAGAGATCAACTTACATGCAAAACAACGACGCATGAAATTTGCCTGAGAGTTCTTGGTAATTAACAATTTCTTGAAAATCTTTAAACATGGCCAGTAACTGGAGATAATGGAGAGTTAGCAAACTACAGAAAATGAATGCCACACACCTTCCCCCTTACGGGTGTCCCTCCGCCTGTCTCCCCAGATGAAGATTTCTGTAGTTGATCCGGGATCGCTCTCTCAATCCTTCTCGGAGCCTGGGCTGAGCTTCTTCCTGCTCTGGTCTGCCCACTTGTGCTGCTACTCCAAGATGCTGCTCACTCTCCTCCATGTAGGGTGGCTGTTCTGGTTGTCTCCTCAACTTGGTGCGGGGTATCAGGATCGCTTCCTCTTCCTCCTCATTGTCACTGTCTTCATTTATTTTCATAGCCTTCCGTGGACTTTGATACCTTCTGGGGCAACTCACCTCACCATAGCATGGTTTTAGTCTATCGACATGTACCATTTGTCTATCCTTTTCTCTTATGCCTTGTATCTTATAATTAACCGGAGAAATTTTGGCCAAAATTCTAAACGGACCCTGATAAGGCGTCCTAATTTATTTTTTCCTCCCCCCAATCTGAGCAACCATACCTTATCCCCCTCCCTGAAGTGTTTTAATTTTCTCCCAACATTCCTTCTATTTATGTTTTCCCTCCTGTACGGGTCATCCCTTCTAATAGCAATAGCACGTGCCTTCTCCAGTCGCTTCACTAGACCAGAGCGATACTCCTCCATATCCTGATTAGCAACAGTTTTCTTATCTCTATCCCACGATAACTGTGTCCGAGGGTCGAAGCCATGCAGCAGAAATGCTGGAGTCTCATTGGTATTTTTATTATATGTCGTATGTATCGAGAATAGAACTGCTTCGAGCATCTCATCCCACTTTTCCTTCTCGTCATTACACAGGAGGCGAAGGGTCTCACCAATACTATGATTTAAGCGTTCCACTAAGGAATTGGAAGTGGGACAGTAAACAGTGGTAAAGTGCTGATTGATTCCCAGCTCCCTACAAGTGTTTTGAACCAGCTCAGAAGTGAAGTTGGCCCCCCCGTCACTAATGAGTTCTTTAGGGACCCCATAACGACAAATTATTTTGTCCGAAAATGCCCTTGCTACCGTTTCGGCCATTTGGTTTGGTATGGCCGCCGCCTTGGGATATCTGGTCATTACATCGATGAAGACTATGATATACTTATTCCCATTGTCAGATTCTGAAAGAGGACCTATCACATCCCATGCTACCTTTTCAAATGGGTATGTTGCCCTGATACCCTTCTGAAACGGGGCCTTATACTGGTGCAACTTGCATTGTTGACAGATAGGACGCTCTTTAATGAAGTTTTCAATGTCATCATACATCTTGGGCCAGTAATATTTCTTTTTCAGGGCCCAGACAGTCTTATTGATGCCCTTGTGTCCTGCTAGACAGTTACTGTGGGTCCCCTCTATCATCTTGATCCTCATGTCTTCTCCCACGCAAATCTTCAACTCACATTTCTTTTTAGATTTAGGCCCTTTCCACATTAGCTTACCCTGCATCATTGTATAGTCTTTGTAGCGCCTTGGTTGGTTCATAATTTCCTTAAATACGGGGTCTACTCTTTGTGATTTGACGATCTCATGAGTTAGATTGTCGATGCTGATGCTTACTACCCTGTTACACTCTGCGACAACAGCCCGGGATAGTAAGTCGGCTATTCCATTTTCCAAGCCTCTAATATGCTCAACAGTGAGGTTGTATCCTTCAATCTTGATGGACCAGCAGAGCAAGCGCTGATTTGTACTACTCATGGTCTTAACAAATGAAAGGGGTTTGTGGTCCGACATGATCCTCACAGGGAAGCCTAGGATAATTGACCTGAAGTGTCTTACAGCCATAATGATGGTTAGGGCTTCCTTCTCAATGGTGCTATAATTGAGCTGGCTTCCCTTCAATTTTGAGCTAAAGTATGCGATTGGTTGAATCTTACCCTCACGTTCTTGGTGCAGTGCAACGCCAACTGCCACTTGGGACGCATCGGTGTGGAGAATGAATTCTTTGCTATAGTCAGGCAATATTAGAAGTGGGGAAGTGCTCAATGCTAGTTTGACCCTTTCAAATGCATTATCACACTCTTCATTCCAATCGAACCTTGCCCCCTTTTTAGTTAGTGCTGTTATTGGTAGTAGCGTCTCTGATAGGCCTTCCAAGAAGGGCCTGTAAAAGTTGACAGCACCAAGCAGAGATTTTACTTCCTTAAGTTTCTAGGAGGTGCTATCTGCAGTATGTCAACAACATTGCCAGGATCAGGTTGGACTCCCTCAGCAGATATCACATGCCCCAAATATCTAACTGAGCTCACGCAGAATTGGCACTTAGAGGGTTTCATGATTAGATTCTTGCTATCAAATTTACAGAAGACCCAGGCAAGAAGCTCCATGTGCTCTTCAAAGGTTTGCGAATAAACAAGCACATCATCCTGGAACACGAAGATGCCAGCTTCCAAGCATTCCCCTAGCAAATCTAACATGAATGCCTGAAAGGCATGTGACGAGTTGCGTCCTCCCTGGGGCATCCTCACCAACTGGTACTTTCCCCAAGGAGTCTGAAATACAAAACATTCACGAATATTAGGTGCTATGGGGACCTGAAAATATCCACTATGGAGATCTATCACAGAAAATAATTTCTGTCCATGTAGCTTCCGGAAAATATCATGTACAATTGGCATTGGGAAATCCAATCGTCCTGTGACCTCATTCACTTTTCGCAAGTCAAGAGTCATACGAACCTCCCCGTTGTCCTTCTTAACAACGTGAATGGGAGAATTCCACCTCAAGGTACTGGGCTCAATGATCCCCGCTTCTAAATATATTTTTATTTGTACTTTAAGTGCTGGCATATAGATTTCCGGGATGGTGTATAGGCGAACAAAAATTGGCTTAGATTTATCTATGGGGAAGTCAACAACAAAGTCACGCACACCTTGCAGGGTTTCAACTTCCTAGCCAAAGCAGTCAGAGAAATTATCCAATAGTTTTTCTAGAATCCTGCGCTGCCCAGCATCTATTGTATTAGCTATATTCGGGTTCTCGCACTGAACATTATTACACTCAACTAGCACACGATTGATTATGTTCCCCCCTATTACACCATCATAGTCCCGATCCCCTAGATCCATGCAGAAGAATGGTTTTATGCCCAGGTCTCCTTCCTCAGTCTCTACTCTGGCTTTAATGGACTGGTTTACAAGCTTTTAGTCTCCGCTGTGGCCGTTAATGCCCTTGACCATAACATTCTCCTCTTGCCATTGAGATTCTCCTTTTAATTCCCTTGCTACTTTCTGATCGATGATTGAGATCTCTGACCCAGTGTCTAGCATCATTATACATGTGGTCTCTGCTATCTTAGCCTTAATTCTATAAAGGCCCTTACTGCCTTTCTTGACTTCAACCAGATTTGCCTCATTATTTATAGATTGCCATGACTGGTTTTTCTGGGCAATCGTTCTCAGTTTAAATCCTGAGATCTGCAATCGCGAGCGTAGTGTCCCCTCTTATGGCATCGGTGGCACTCTATATCCTTCTTTGCAGTCCTCCTTCCTCCCCCTTCCCTTCCTAGCTGCACTTGCAGGGCCTCTACCTTCTTAGTTAATGCCATAATTGCTTCATCCTTTTTTTTACTCTCTTCATCCCTAGTGTTCATCTTCATCTGAATCGCATTGATCATTTTTTCTATAGTTTCAAGCAGTTTTGTCGTCTTATTATCTGTTTGTTCTATAGCATTACATGCTATCCCATTATTACCTTCTTGTAGGTCTTCTGACTCATTAGCAATTTTTATTGCTTCTTGATATGTTTCCGGTTTTTTATATGCCAAAAAAGTTTTATGGCATGGAAGCAGTGTCCGTAAAGCGATCACGCAGGAATCCTTCCGTTTGGGTGGCTAGTTCGGGCTTCTTTTCAATTACATCGTCCCATAGCCTTTCTAAACAACAAGCAAACTCATCTACTGATTCACGCTTTCCCTGGGTGGCATTAAAAAATTCCCTCTGAACATCCCTCTTGGTTTTCTTCTGCCCCATGACCCTTCCCAACTTTTCGCACAGTTTATCATAATTTTGAATTTCGTAGAGCTTAAATTCACTTAGTTTTCTAGCAGCTGTTCCCTTCAGTTTCGCTTTTAATACTCCCACCTTAATCCCTTCCTTCCAATTAGCCACTATGGCTGCGCTATCTATCATAGACAGGAAAGCATTAATATCGACACTCCCTTCGTCCCCTGTGAAAGACGGGATCATGTGCGTACAACCGGCTACTGTTGGGGCTTCTCCCTCCCCACCCGTTGTCATAGTAGCCATTACTTGATCTTCTGTTCCATTCGCAATAGTCCCTGTTCGGGCGCCAATGTAGTAATTTAAGGATTATGGATGAATGGAAACACAAAGACAAGTATTATAAAGAAATAAAAAGAATTTAATTGAAACATTAATTTTGGATATACATAAGAGATAAGATCGATTCCCCCCCCAAAAAAATTACACAAAGGTTGCAATATAAATGACTCCCTAGAGTTCTAGGCCTGTTCGTCTCCAGTCAATAAAGTTTTAGCACAGCGATCAGGATATTCGGTAATGTCGGATTTTACTCACGCTACGAGGGTAGGTCCTCTATGGCATCCGGTCTCCTCACATGAAATGGCTGTCCAGGCAGGAGAAATTTTCTTTTTCACCTTCTCTCGTTTCTATTGCACGTGTGTCACCTCACAAATCGTTTTTTTCTTATCATCGTAATCCAAAGAAAGTTTCTCTTTTTGCCGTGCTCACCTCTAAATACCGCACCATGATTGGTTACCAGCCACAACGGATACCACGCCTTCTGGTGGCGAGCGCTGAAAACACTCATTCTGTCTGTTGTCGCTGAGCTGATAACATCATGTCAGTCACACAAAGCAAGAGCACGTGGTGCACTATTGGGAGGTTCCTTGCCAGCTCCTTAACACTTAACTAGCATGAATGCTACACCAGTTCCAACATCGCTGTATAAACCCTTGGAGATGAATCAAGCCCGTCCTTAGCCAAAAATGCCGGTGTAAGGGGCATCTTCGACAACCAGCGCAACGACCGTAGGTGTAGGTAACACCTAGCAAAAGGCAATGTGGATGACGTGACTTAAATCGGCCAAGAACCAGAGCTTTTCCAGCGGGATAGGATGGCGTAGGGCATCTTGTGGTAAAATTGCAAGATTGGGCCCGGAGTCCTAAACTGGAAATGTAACGAACGGTGGTCAACACGGCGTTGGAATCAAGAGGATCTACGTAAGGCTCAAACCAGTGGCAGCTAAAGGAGAGAGCAGGAAGACTTCAAGGTAACGATCGTGGAATCCAGCGAAGGACTACAGAGCAACAGCGACGGCAGATAAGTACTTTCTGATTTTGTGTGTAAATAAGGGCCCCAACGAAAGTTGTAGACAATAGACAGTTCAATCTCAATAGAACATTGTAAGTTCCAAATCGTACTGATTAATTCATAGCAAATATTCTATCTCTTTCAAAGTTTCATCTTTTTTTATAATTAGTATCAAGGAAAACGTTACATGTAGATTGAGAAATAAGCACGTGGTGGGGGTTTAGGCCTATCTTAATTGGTATAAGGTTCAACGGGGCCAAGTAGTTCCTTGTGTGGTGAAGTGATTTTACATTCAGATATCACTTCGTCAGCAGTCCTTCCGAAGAAGGGTGCCAACATAAATTAAGAAAGGGAGGGATCGAATTGATATGCATAAAGTAGGTTTATTTACAAAGATAAGCAGAAAAATACAATTTAATAAGATAAATACAAAATAATCAAGAGCAAATTAGCAGGGAATAACAATTTACAGCATCAAGCAATAACAATGAAGTGACAGATTTATGATCATGTATTACTTAGCACGAGTCTAAACAAAGGACTCCCAATTAACTACCTAGTCAAACCTTGACAAGGGACTAAGAAAACCCTGTGTGCAAGCAGGATACAAACACGTCATAAGGTCGTGTGCCATAAAGCCTCAAAGGGGATACCAAAGCCAACACACAAGATCCTACACCAGCGGGCTACCGCAAACAAGTACCCAGCATGCACACTACAAAAAACACCAAACCCTTCCCAAAACAAGATAGTAGTTTAGTTACCCACTGTGCTAAGAATACAATTACATATAAATGCCTCACAAAGTCATCCAATAAATAACAGCAATCAAAATACAACTCAAAGCAAGATCAAAATAGTGGCAAATTCAATGATAAAGCAAACTAGCATATAACTAAGCAAAATCCTCCCAATTACTATACACACAAGTAAAGTCAAACCTAAACTAGGGACTTAACAACCTCAACGTGCAAACTGGTCACAAACATGAAACTCCCGTCATGTAACATAAAGACGCAAAGGGGATGGTCGCTGCAGTGGGAAACCAAGGCCAACTTACCGGATCCAACACCGGTGGGCTACCACAGAACCCGAAATCCAGTCCGAACCAAAGGGACTAGCCATCCACAAGCAGGTCAACACAGCCACTGCCAACGAACCTTAAGACCAAAGCCCCTACACAACACCAGTACCAAGAATGCACTAAAATCCAAAGACCCCAAACAGTCCCATATTACAGCTTTTTTTTGTTGGTTTAATGTAAGTTTCAAACATTTAATGTTTGTTTCATATCATTTAATGTCTTTTTCACATCATTTAATGTTCGTTTCACATCATTTAATGTTCGTTTCACATCATTTAATGTTCGTTTCAAATCATTTAATATTCGTTTCACATCATTTAATTTTCGTTTCAAATCATTTAATGTTCGTTTCAAATCATTTAATGTACATTCCGATACTTTAATGCACGTTTCAAATCAAATAGTGTAAGCATTCAAAATAAATAATGTGTGCTTCAAAATTGATAATGTGAAGTCTACATGTATAATGCAAGTTTGTAAAGAATTTATTGTAAGTTTTACTAAAAACAAATACAACTTTTATGTAATGTGATTTACAGAATACTATTCATATCTGGAATAGTTTAAATTTATAATAATTTAGCAATTGTATGTAAGAAATTACTGTATGTAGAAATACAGTAAAAAAGTAGCATTGTACATATATGCACTATAAAGAACTAAAATGAATAAAAATGTAAATATTTGTACACAGTAAATTACAACTCTTCTTCATCTTCTGGGACATCACTTTGTATTGCTTGGCGCTGTGCACATGGTACTAGAAATTTATGGCTATGTCGTACCCAACCCATGCAATCACTTGGCGTAATCTTCTCACTAGCTTTTTTTACACTTTGGAGAAGAGCAGGTCGGTCTTGTGCATGCTCACATCTCACAAATAATTTTAGCTTGCTGAAAGCTTCTTCTACTGGATTGAGGAATGGGGAGTAAGGAGGAAGATATATGACTTTATGACCATGACCTTCAATTAGTTCTCTGATAGCTCTTGTTTTATGGAATGGTACATTGTCCATTAAGATGATAATCTTGTCATTTATTTTTAAAAAAAGATTTTCTAAAAATGATGTCAACTCTTCTGCATTGAATGGTGCCAATTTCATCTCACAGTGTTCTACTTGTTCATTACTTAAGGCCAAGCAAATAGAAATATTTCCTCCACGAGATGTTGGGGTAGTGGTAGTTGCCCGTTCTCCAATAATATTTCTCCCACGACGTCTTCTAAGGTGCAAATTGAATCCAGCTTCGTCTAAGTAAACCATTTTAACATTATCCCCTTGTAAAGGAATGAGCTTTGCTGCAAAGAGTGCTCGTTGTTCTATTACTGAGTCGGAATTCCTAGCTGCTGGTATTTTGTAAAGTGTTTTCGTTGTAATTTTTCTTCCCTTTAGCAGGCGATGCAAGGTTGGTAGTGAAATTTTTTTTTCCCATTCTATCGTCAATGAACTTGCAGATTTGCTTCAGAGTAGCATCATTATTTTTCTGCACAAATTGAATAACTTCATCCTCTTCATTAGGTGTTAAAATTTTACTTCTTCCCCCCTTAGGTCCATCTAATGCAATCTTATTTGTGGATAAAAATTTTCAGATTATTGATGAAACTGTAGCAGTTTGTAATTTCAAAAGCTGCGCCACCTAAAAATGTACAAGAAATATAGTTTCATACACAGAAATATACTATATATATATATCCGGTGATTTTTTATGCATGTATATATACCTCCTTATGAGTGTGTCCTTGATCTATTACAAGATCAATAATCCACTGCCGTTGGCTGTTTAGAATTTTTGCATTCTTACGACCCTTTTTTCTTTGTCTACTATTGCACTGTTGTTCCTCAACTGGTATTTGTTGTTGCTCATTTTGCACTTGTTGATTTGATTCATGCACTGACTAATTTACATGTATTACAGATTTTTTTTTCTTACGCTGACATGAACTCAATATGAGATCAATATGCTTTCATATTAGCATAAGGAGAATACGTTTATAGTGGTGTCCGGTCCAAAAATAAAAATTTGGAGAAACCCCTTATTGTTTTGCTTATTTTTGAGAGCAACTGAAATTTAACTCATAATATCGATGATATCTTTCTGAATTTTCAGAAATTTGTTTGGGCTTTTTATAAAAGTTGCTCTATACATTTGGCTAATAAATTATGCAAAAGACATTTTGATAACGCTTGCACATGCGCAGTTAAACATTATTTAGTAAAAATGCTCATATTTCATCAAATAATAAATATTTTTCTGTTATGATTGCAGGGTGGTGTCTTTACTGTAGTTTGTCAAGTTTGCTGAAAATGGCATTGCAATGGGTTGAAAATTCTGCATTTATAAACAAAAAACTTACGAAAACATTTTGATTTTTTTTAAATAAATCTTTATATCTCCATGAATATACATGTTATTCTCATATAAATGAACACAGATAAAAAGAAAGAAGTCTCGTAATCATATGCTACAGTTACAGGGTGATCCCTGAAATGCTACAGTATTTCAAGCATTATTTTTTACAGGGTGATCCCAAACATTATTTTTTTGGTTCACTTTGTTGCTGGTCCCTTATTTGCTTTCAGGAGAAAACCTTCGCTGAAATGTACGAGATGTAACATCCTCTTTACACCCCTAAAATTTCAGGATAATTCGTCAAGTATTTTTCTAGATATTCGACAAAACGTCTAAAATCGAAAGTGTCCGATTACTTTTGGCTAGATAGTGTATATATACATGCTAAACGGACACCTCTAGAAGCATTTTTTTTTTTTGGACCGGACACCACTATAAACGTATTCTCCTTATGCTAATATGAAGGCTTATTGGCCTCATATTACATGTAAGTTCATGTCAGTGTAAGAAAAAAATTTGTAAATACATATATATACCTCACTGTTTTCAAAATGCTCATCAGTTTCAAAGATTTCATCTAATGAAGATAATGCAGATGATGGGGCCTAAAAATTTTACATTTTCATAAAATAATGATTACTTTATGGTACTTGTTTACATATTACAAGTACAAGTGTACATATACAAGTGTAATTACTTGAGTAGACGAGGAAGAGTCATGATAGCCTTTCATAGCTAATTGCTGTAAAATATTTTCAGCCAAACTCATCTTTATTCAAAAGTCGTCTGCTTTAGCAGAATTGACGCTGTAAAGCAGTATTGTAACACTAGAGGGCGATTTATTTCACGTTATCAATTTTGAAACGCACATTATTTATTTTGAATGCTTACATTATTTGATTTGAAACGTGCATTAAAGTATTGGAATGTACATTAAATGATTTGAAACGAATATTAAATGATTTGAAACGAACATTAAATGATGTGAAACGAACATTAAATGATGTGAAAAAGACATTAAATGATATGAAACAAACATTAAATGTTTGAAACTTACATTAAACCAACAGAAAAAAGCTGTAAAATGGCTGCTTAGCTACCCCATGCGCTAGTATTGTTATCACACTAAATGGCCTAATAACAATCCAATCAAAATAAATATATATAATCTAACTTCATTAATTCCATAACGCATCAGAATACAGCTATAACAATAATCCTTTTACATTAATAAACATGACTTCCTTCAATAGTTCCCAAACAAAATTACAATAATGCAAACCCTCAAAAGAAACAAAGTTAGATATTCTACCGTTAATAGAATTCATATTCCCATAAAATCAATAATCTTAAACTTTCACAATTCTCTATCAAACAAAGTTCTAAACTAAAGGCAATAAACTCTCACTTGCTCTAATCCACGAATAAAATTAATGAACAAATAGATAACTTTAACTTCCAACTACAAGTCAACAAATCCGACTGATTAATAACTAGACAACTCTATCAAAATTCCCCCCAATAAGAATACAATTAGGTAAAAGATTAACAGATCCACCCTTTACTAAATATAAATATATATTAAACGTAATCCAATGCTAACATAATAATTCCTAACCCTAATTGGCGTCTCTATAATCTAAGTTCACAATCATAATAATTCCGCTAAAAACAAATAAAAAGCTCCGCTAATTCCATTCCCGCTACAATAAGAAAATCCTTAACCAAAATACAAAGATTCAATCTAAAATTCCTTTTAAGTATCATACTAACTTTCAAAACACAGAATATTAATAATCTTGAATATTCTACAATAAGGCAAATAAGAAAACTAATCCAGGAAACTAAAAGTTAAACTAATCAGTACTAAATTATTACAAAATTTTACCACGTGGTTTTCTCTTTCCTAGAGAGGGTTAGGCCTAACCATCGTTTATAACAACATCACTACAGGGACCAAGTCCGGGTGGAACATAACTGTTCCCGGGCTACTGTCATCTGCTTCGGCATCGTTGTCGTCTTCTTGGGCTTACATCTCGAACACGTCCTATCTGTCTGGTCTCTGGATTGGGAATGATCCTGAACGCTGCTTCCGACCCCCTTTTTATATGCAAGGCCAGTGTCAGGGCTGCCGTCTGGTGGTAGCGTGGGTGAGACTCCCACTTTTCAAGCAAGTCACTTCTGGGCTTAGACATAAAGTGACGTCTTCGCCAGCACGCTAGATTCGAAGCATGGGCGATGTTCTAAACAGATAAACTATTACAAAGCTTTATAAAAAGGCTAAAACCTCCTCTAACGTTGGAGGCACATAATTATAACAATGTATAAAAATAATATGTTTACAAATTAATATAATAATTGAGATTCCAATGATTTCCAACATTTTCTTAGGATTAAGTGATACAAAAGCTAAAACTCTTCCACCTAGGGGTTTTTATCCGGGACAACGAAACGAGGTCATGGAGTTTTCGTTCTAACAAAGACTAGGAATAATTATAATGAATACAGAGATCGACACTCGCAAGTATCATGTAGCCCTTTTATATGGGAGGACTACTGTAACCCAATACATAAAATGATTATTAAAACAAACTACAAAGTGACTACGTCACACTTGATTGTAAACGCTTGTTCAGTAATTGGTGGGATTAAGAAGTTTGAGTTGTTTAATTAAACGTTTGTTTTGTTTTGATAATTATTAATTCCTAAGCATCAGATTTTCTTTATAAATTCAGTAATGTACCAAGTTACAACAATGTTAGGGATAAAACTTGTATATTAAAACATAAAATTTAAAGTAAGGAAAAGAGAAATTAATTTCCTCTCATGTTTAGCTGGATTTTAGTTTACTTAAGGAAGTTAGTGATAAGTTTCCTATCATTGTCTTTATGTTAGCATAAATGTATTTTGATTATTTAATTTTATGACATTCCTTTTTTATTATTGATCAGTTGGTATATTTAAGTTGGAGATACTTTTAAAGGGGAGCAATCTAGATGTGACATTCGTCAATCACAAAGAATTGCGACTTGTTTGTCCGCCCCCTCGCACGTGGTCCTAATGTCAGCACCCCTGCACGTGGCTATGAGACCCCACACGTCCACTTGGAGCTGCAGCAGAGTTATGGGAAGTTCCGGCAACAACCACCAGGAGGCAAGTGGATCAAGCCGGAGCGCAACAAATCAGGAACGAGATGACACGAGGGGACTGCTGGGTAATGCAGGAAGTGTATACAGTCAATTCTCGTTAATAAGAAATCGTGGGGACCAAGAAATTTTTTCGTATTATTCGTATTTCGTATAAACCAACAATACTAAAATTGTTATGAAATAAGCACGGAAATAGAATACTTTAAGTTAAAAACAATTTTTATTCATCTCTCCTAAAAAAATCTGTAATAACAGTTTGTTTTCGCGCTAAAACGATTTTTTTTATTGTTGAAATAAATAACGGGCAAATTTTTTACGTTTTTAAAACAGCGTGGCCTGGCGAATTTGCCAATAACTATCGGCTTTTTCTTGTCAGTGCCATCCATATTTGTACATAATAATACTGACAACCGTTCTTTGCTACTTTTCCCTATGAAAGATACCGTAAAAAAACATTAGATACATGTACAAAATTATCGGTAAAAAATACAATAAAGTTTAAATGACGCATGCATACCTCCATGATACTTTTCACCTTTTAAATGATAAGATTTCTCGGGCAGAAGATTATAAAATAGGGCGGTTTCGTCAGCGTTGTAACTTCAGATCTAATGAAAGATCCTTTCATTTCCTTTTGCTTGAAGCTGACATTGAATAAAATTCCTGACTGTAGATAACTGC
>JAHWFO010008154.1:478413-542567 GCA_023313115.1 Rhysida immarginata
TGTTGGCTTCCATTAAATGCTTCAATGAACAAAATAATTCCCCTTGACGAAGTAGCAGGAGCTCTGAGTTCATCTATTTTTTGAAAAATTGAATTTCTCGAATGTAGTATTTAGAAATGAAAACGAGCTCTATGTTCTTATGTTTCTGATCATTTTCAATCGAATGTGGCCATCAAAACGTGTAGTTGCATTTTGTCCGGTTGAGTTTTATCCGGATACCTCTTTAGTTACATTGCCTTGCGCAAATAGATAGTGAGCTTAATTAATACATACATACATTAATACGACAGGATCAATAACAAAACAAAACTTTTCAAAGTGAGCGGAGCAGAGTCGACTAGTTCGCGGTCGGAAGCCAGTTATCTCTTCGATCAAAAATTATCCATTTCTTCCTAATTCTTACTTAGGAAATTGAATAATAGTTATTAAATAAAAATGAAAAATAAAATAATAATTAACAAAATAATTAATAAATAATAAATAAAATCAAAATAAAACTAGAAATATAAAATCAAATAAAAAGCTGACGTTTCGGATCAAGACTATCCTTTATCAAAGCAAAAAGGATAATTCTCTACAGGCAATTAGAATACAGTGCTCCCTCTATATAACGGAACTCTACATAACGCCAAATTTATAACAGCAGGTCCATATAATGCAGTTTTTTTCTGGAAACTAAAAACGGCAGAGACATGAATGAGTCTGCAATTTTTATTTTCCGGAAAAAAACTTCGTTATATGGACTTCTCGTTATAAATTTAGCATTATCTAGAATTCCGTTATATAGAGGGAGTACTGTGTTAGAGAATTATCCTGAAGTTATGAAAAAAGTACTAAAGGACGCCTTTAAATATAGTTGGCATAGGGAACAGTAAGACTGTATTGGCTGAAAAAGTAGAAGTGTAACAGGTAAATTAAGTTGTGAGAATTCGAGGTCAGGTTCTGGTTAATCTTAAAAGTAAAGGAGGAAGCACTGCTGGAAATGGAGGTAGCAGGGTTAAGAAAATAGCAAACGCCACAACGCTTTGCATTGCAAGGAGAAAATCCCTTAGCGGAAGTGCGTGGTTTGGCATTAACCTTAGCAAGGGCATCATTCCCTCATTACCTTTCCCATACTTCTCTTCAACTTCAGCTATTCCCTAATTTGTTGCAGGCTCTCTGGGCCCTTTTTCTTTTTCTTTATCTTTTCTCAGTTTTAATGTTCTGTCATATCTTTCTACTTCTACAGGGTGATTCAGTCAATTTCTGACCATTTCAGTACTATGATTTATTGACCCATTAATGTTTACAAACTTAGCATTTCAGTATGATATTTCAGGGAGTTCGGAATTTTTATTCACGTAGAAAAGTCTTGATGATATGCTCAATGTGGCCACCACGAACGTTTTGAACTGCTCGCAGCTGATTGGCTTCCATTTCTGCTCCAAACTCCATCGTAAATTGTTGTCGCTTCTGTCTTCCAGTGTCTGTTAACTCCTGATAAACACGGATCTTATACGGGAACAGGTGCAAATCGTTTCTCAAAATTCGCCCCGTCGTGGTATACGACAGCCCTTCTTCAATGGATAGGCGGCGAACAGATTTTTTGGTAGGGGAATAGTTGTAGGGGAACATTTTCGACAACTTCGGCCATTCGAACACGAGCTTCGCTCCCGCCTTTTTTCTTGTCTTTAACACATCCAGTGGCACGAAATTGCTTGACAAAATCCATGATTGCTTGCCTGCCTGGTACGTCTCGACACTTATACTCCTTCCGGAACTTTCTTTGCATGGTTACAGGTGATTTTGTCTCGAAATACCATTCGACAACCTTGCATTTCTGCTCTGTTGATAAAGCGGGTGCCATTTTTCAACAATACGATTTTCATGCAGCGCCGTTGCAACAATACAAACTCGAACTATTTAGAAATTCGATATGGCGCTCATATTCTTTCAATTGTTTATCCCTAATGCATGTCAATCGAGTGAAATGGTCAGAAATTGACTGAATCACCGTCTATGTTCATTTTGTGTCCGTCCCTGTACTTTATTTCGCAGGCTCTCTGTACTCTTTTATTTTAGTGACCTTTTTATGCGATACTATATTACAGGATGACTGGCGGCCGGGCTTTGTCAAAAAAATTGTGTAGCCGGGAACAGTCAGGGATTTTTTCAGGGATAGTTTCAAAATTCATTCAGTGTCATTCATGTAACGTCTCATTTTTTAAAATCATCCATTCGTGACTTCACTTTAAAAGCTACACACATTTCAATAAATATTCATTTACATAGAGTACATTAAATGAATTAAAATGACCAAAATAATTATTATATAATAAAAGGAATGGTTTGATAATATTTCAATAACATGTGACTCACCTTTTTTAATCCCCTCCTTCATTAGAACTTAAATTGGTCCCTTTCATTTATTTATTTTATTTTATTTTATTTTTATTTTATTTTATTTTCATTCAAAAAGGAGATTCACATTTATGTTATTATAACCAAAGTAATATTTGGTAACTCTTTCTAGTTTTTTTGTTACTTAAAAAAATCACGCTGTGGAAGCTTACAAATAACTGGGATTAGCATTAAAACATTAAATTGACCCCAGCAGCTAACTTCGCACTACGTCACTTCGGAAAAATAATGGCCGGCGCGAGGGGAGCTAGGAGGATTGTATTACGGTAATCCTCCTAGGAGGGGAGTGCAAACGCGCTATTTTTCGCTTTTCAAAGCATTTTTTATATAGAAATTATGGACCAAAATTTAAAATTTCAACGGAATCGTGTTATATTTATATCAAAAATTGATATTCTGATAAAAAAATTATAATCGAATTTTTGCGTAGAGTTGTCCTTTAATAATAAACCTTTCTTAAAAATAATAAATTGGTAATTACAGCTTGTATCTGACGTTGGATGGACAAGTACAAATCTTGCACAACAGTCACAGGGATATGTAGCTACTCCTCCTGCAAAAAAGGTCGCTAATTCAGAAAGTTTCTTGGAGGTGGAAACCTACTGCACAGCCTGGCCTCTATTCCAATAATAAATGCTGCGGTTTTTGTTTGAGGGCAGCGTTTATTTCACTTTAAAGTTTTATGATGCGGATTCTATTTGAGGGCTACGATAAAATGGGGCTGGTTATTATTCAAAGAAATAAGGTACTCAAAGTATTTGTTTTCTGATTATCATAGTTGAATATATATGTTAATAAATTTTTTTAAATAATATAAATATTTTACAATAATTTATTTTCTTACAATAAAAATTCTAACATTCTGAGAAAGAGCAAGAGGGTGCAAAGAACTGCTGATATCTTTTGAAATTTTTTAATGCAGATTGAAGGTAATGTATAAATGCATAATGTAATTTTCTCCCAGCTTTTATGGTTACCATACATTTAACCTAAAAAATTAATATACTTACATATGCAATTTATGTAATTCTATTATTTTTCTTTCAATTTCTTCAGTTTGATTGGGTATTAATCGTAATTCAGATAAATAGCCATGACCATGCTCTTCTGGATTGTAGTCTCCCAATTCAGCTGCAGAAAGAAAAACAAATAATATTAATATTAAATTGAATAGAAAAAAGTTAACTTCAAAATCAGTACCATGATAACTCTAGGAATTGCTTAAAACTTTATAAACATAAAAAAAAAAAAAATGCAAGCATACATATCAATATTATCAATCCTAGATCATATTATCCATAGTTTTATAAATTACTACTAACAGATATAAGAGAATCCAAGACTGCTCTTAAAGACAAAACAACTGCAGACTATTTGCTGTAAACCAGAAAATGGGAAACCAAAAACACGAGACCAATTTATCAACCAAGTAGGGAAAAGTTGTCAATATTGCATGACACAAAGAACAAGATGGGCTGGTTGATGACTGGTTCTCTCACTGTGTGAACACAATCTAAAAGAAACAAGCTACCCCATTGGTTGACCATCTTGGTTGCCAAGTATGTTACGCTTCATTTCCTGTTTTCCAAACACCAACTGGCTGCAGAAAACCAACTGACAGTGCATAAGAGGTCTTCCTTTCTAATAAGTTTTATTACTTTAAGTTCAGTAGAAACATTAAAGTGTCCACTTTGTTAGACATGACACAGAGTGGGCACAAAGTCCTCGCGTATTTCAAAAATTCACCTACAAAAAAATGTTAACCTTAGAATTACACAGATTGCAGAATATGATAAATAAATTCAAAAAGTTTTTTTCTGGATAATTTGCACAACTTCTGTATGTGCACGTTAATTTCCTGTAAAACATTAAGCAGTATTCAATTTCCATCCATGTTTCATTAACAGGGTGTCTACAGAGTTTCTGAAAAAGTTAGTGACTTTTTAGTGACTTTTTGGGGACCTATTGAAAAAATTTCATGACCTAATTTAATTATTTTTAACGTCAAAAAAACATTTTTAAGAATTTTTCCCAGACTGGAGTGAGCAGATTTTTTCCATGACCAAATTTTAATTCTGCGACTCGGAATTTTCGTGACCCATTTTCTAATTTCGTTACTTTCGTGACCATTTTCCAATTTCGTGACTTTTTCGGGACTTTCTTGATTTTCGTGACCTGTAGACACCCTGATTAAGTGGTATAGTGCTCCCTCTATATAACGGCATTCTACATAACGCCAAATTTATAACAACAAGTCCATATAACGGAGTTTTTTTCTGGAAAATAAAAACTGCATACATGTGTGACATACGGCTTATGCAGTTGATATTCCATATGACCCGCCACAACAGACATGACTCTAGGTGTAGAGCATGTCTATGTGAGTTAGTCTTTTTATTTTTCCATTATGGATTTGGCAAAAGAAAAAGAAATAGGGGGAGAGAGATCGCTCATAACGATAATCAGTGCTTTACTTATAAGAGGAACAAAATGATCATCATAAATAGGGACAGGGATATTTAATTTTTTTTATTTCATTATACAACTTTAGTTTGAGTAATACTCTTTTGGCCTGACAGCTGTGGCGATAGCCTTGGTACCTAGAGAGCACAACGAAATAGAAAAATTATTTGTAGTAATTTATTGGAATATATTTTATATTAAATTTTTTTATCATCAATGGCGAGGTGGGAGAAAATAAGGGGGGGAAAAAAGGCACTATCTCTTCCTTCAAAATATTTGGCGAGAAAAAAAGAGCACAAATAATAAACAAGGAAGTAGGAGCAGCGTTGCCATGGCAACGACCTCCAACGAGAAATGATTCTTGGAAATCGAGCAGGTGAACCAATCGGGAGGAACAATGGCAAACTCAAAAACGAGAGAAAAAGTGAAATTATTCCACTGGCAGTCATCGAGTAGCACAGACAGAAGAAAGAGAAAGAAAAGGAGACAACACAAAAAAAAAGAAGGCCAAACGAACCGCATGGGAGAAACGGCCTATGCACGACCGAAGCGGAGACCAGGGAAAGGAGAAGCTTAGCAGCGGAGACGTAAGGACATGCAGCTTATACCGAACCTGGAGGCGAGCGACAGTGGTCAACAGGTGAGACGACTCGAGGGGCAGGTAAGCTATTCTAGTGTGGAGTACGGTCCAGGGGAAGTGAGTAAGTGGTCTGAGGGTTGTGAGCAGTGAAGAGTGGCGGTTATGGCTTCAATCACTGGCCATTTCTTGACACAGTTTTGCTAGATCAGAATCTGCCGGCACCGGGGCTCCAGGCAGCACAGGAAGGCACCTGGGTTATCCTCCCTAACACAGACCATGCAGACGGGCTGTGGAGCTATAGCATACGGAGATAACATGTGAGAGTTGTTCTTAGTTGTTGATGCGCATCACGAGTGCCAAGGAGGTCAACGGCATCACCGAGGACGTCGTAGCAACGATAGGAGAGCATCAGTAAGCAGTCCGAGGGAGAAGTCCCTTAACAAGGTCCCGACCTGACGAGCAGCCGGCAGTGTAAACGCAGTCGACGTAGAATCAACGAATACTTGTGTGTGGGTGTGATCAGCGCCAAAACTGTGCAGATAAGTGAAATTATATAATAAGCGGGCCCGCGCGTAACTGTATATGAATATTGAGAGTTCTTAAGAACTTAGTAGTGTTAAGACTATATTCGAGTTAGTGAGATTCTTTTGCTTTAGCGAGAGTAATACTGATACCATGAACTGCAGGAAAATAACTGTTGATGCTAACCTAAATGTTAATCTTAACTGATTGTAGTTTACCTAGTGTGCTAAAGAGATTTGCTTATGCCAAGTATATGATCCATATTTCATAAGAAATGGTCAGTGCCAAAGTTGATTTTCTTTATTTATGATATTGTGACGGGACGAGCACGATATTAAATTATCGTACACGGCCCGACACTACAGATATGCTAAGAGACGTATTTGTGTTAGCTATATTATGAATTATTGGCTCTGAAAACAAAAAGAAAAGGTAAAGATCGTATAGAGGTGACACTTCGGAAATATCAGGGAAGAAGGAGGGAATTGGGGAGTTTTGAGTAGGTTATATTAATCAAAAAATTTCGTTATTTGAATTCTCACAAAAGAATGTAACTCAATTGGACCCAATAGGTGAATGGCTGACCTCTCTCAACAAAAAAAAAACAAAAATAGTATAAGAATAACAGTGGGAGAAAATATTTTATTCAATTTTTTTGTATTTGACCCAAGTTAAGAAAAGTAGGCCTAGAGCCCGCTTTGTTGAAGGATTAGTAGGCAAAAAGTGCAAACAATGAGCAAGGGAGTGAAGGAGTGGTGTTGCCTAGACAACGAAGGAAGAAAGAGAAAGTTTTGAGAAACAGAAGTAAGGAACAATGAAATCAAGGTCAAGGTGGAGAGGAAATGGAATACGAAAAAAGGAAAAAGAGTAAGAGATGATCGAGAGATTTCAAAGAGTGTAGTCGACACTGAGTAGCTGGCGAAATTTACCTCTAGTAGTAATGAAACCTAAGGTTCTATTGCCAAAGGAAAACAAAGAAACACAATATATAACAGTGTAGAAGTGGAGAGAAGAGACAAGGTTGGTGAAGCCGGAGAAATCAGAGATCGACAGACGAGAGGCGACGGGCAAGACGACGGCACCAACGACCCAGATGGCCGGGTAGGCCTGCCCAATCCCGCATGACGACAAGCGTGCAAGCCAGAGGTAAGCGAACGTGGTCGGGGGTTTGGCAACAGGTGACTAGAACACAGGGGTATACAGCAAGAAACGGGACCGGGCTCCCTGAGCCGGGATACCTAGTTGTGTTCGACCTGTGCTGTCTCCCTCGGCGTGCGCCCCTCATTAGCTGGGCTTGAGGGCGAGGACGCGTGGAGGCAGCAAGCCAAGCAGACCTGACTACGTAGCGCGACCGAAGCAGCATCGTGACCGAGAGAGAAGGAATCACCGCACCCCGACGGAATCGCCCAGACCCCGTGACAGTCCCAGGAGGAGGAGAGTGACCGTAGCCTACGTGATTCAGTGGAAATCATCATGCAGACATCAGAGACTTCAATTTAAACAGATAAGTGTACAAACTAAATTACAGGCCTGCGCGGAAATCAGTACTGAATACAGGAAATGATAATTGTGAAAGAAAGAGAGACTTGGGTTTTCTTTAAGAGTTAAATAGAACATTCTTTGCTCATTGAGTCTATGTTAGTTAAGAGTAGCAATTTGTTTGTTAGTAATTGAGTTGAGAGAGACAGCCAAGTTATGAACCTAATAAGTAAATTTTAATAGAGAGAAAGGGCAGTGAAAATTCTAGTGGGTTAAGAATACTATAATCCTGTAGTGTGTAAAGGGGTTGGTAAAAATTTTCTTTTTGCTTTTTGTTAAAATTGTGGGAGTATTTTAATAGAGGGGAAGGAGAATAATTCTTGTTGCTTGTAACAGTTTACCTTTTTTTATTTATCTTATTTTATCTAATAAATGTTTTAAATATAGATTTGGTGGATTTGCTTTTGTTAAATTTGTCTTTAGCGCTAAATGTTGATATATAGGTATTACACCTTGGGTACAATTGAGTGCATATTAATGACTAGTGTGGAAGGGGAAGTAATTAAATTTTTGCTATAAGTTCGACCTGCAACCAGGAGCAGAGAAGGGAGTAAAGGGGGCAGTTGTAATAGAGGGAATCGGGTGCGTAAGTTTTTTTTTTTTGGTTTTCTCTTAATAATCAAAGTAATAATTTGATAATTTTTGTTGTGTTTTCTTTTCTTGGTTTAAATTTAACTGGTCTTATAATAATATAAGGGGAAAGGGAAAAAGGTAACTACCACTATACGATCTAATATAAGAATATATTGCGGCACAGGTAAGAGAATACCGGAAGGCAATTAGAGTGTTAAGAATAAGTTATAGATTTAAGTCTGGGTAAAAAATTTAGGGAATTAAGAGGGCAGCTTAGGTAATATCAAGGGAGTAAATGTTAGGATTTAAAGTGTGTGGTGTGTGTTCTTTAATTAAGTAAGAGTTATTAGAGAAGGTAACACATTAGCTAAACGGAAGGTAAGAGCAACGCCACATCACAATATTATTATCCTTTAAGTAAAATTTCAGATTTTTTCTGCTACATATATTTTATTTTTTTTGTTCAATAAATTCTCAATTCTTTATGGCTATAAATAGAGTATTGTGCTATTGTCTGATCAAGGTTATCGTAGAGTTGTCAGGCTAATATTGGGGTTATTCCTCGGGGATTATTGAATTGAGTAGCATTACGGAAAGAACTATTGTTTTATTTATTTATTTATGAATTGGGTAACATTGAATCAAAAGTCAATTGATATTCACTACACGATCACAGGCATGGGTAACCAAAGAAAATTTTAGCCGTAAGTTGATAGAGAATTAGATAAAATACGAGGGAATTATAAATTAGGTTAAGTGACGTATTACAAAGGGGCATAGTTAAGGAAGCATTCATTTGTAATTGGAGCTGGGGTTAAAGTCTTATAGCCAGTTACGTCAAAGGTGTTGATAAGATATAAAAGCAAGAGCGATTACTGTATCATAAGTAGTGTCGTGGTACCTTAATTTCACCTTATCAGTAAGTAAATAGTAATAGAATTTAAAGTGTGTAACTAGGAGGGAGTTCCATCACAGAGGGTGCCAGGACACACAGCTCTCTACGGTTACATCACACATGAATGAGTCTGCAGTTTTTATTTTCTGGAAAAAAAAAACTCAGTTATATGGACTTGTCATTATAAATTTGGCGTTATGTAGAGTGCCGTTATATTGAGGGCGCACTGTACTCAATTTCCATCCACGTTTTCTCTAGCATGCTTTTGTCTACCATCGCATTTGCAGCTATAATGTCTTCTTTCAAGTCTTCACAGTCTGTACAGAGAAAACCCACAACATCTTTCACAAAGCCCCCATAGAAAAAAATCAAGCACTGTAACGTACGGTGGCCAGAGCAGTGGTCCATCGTGCCCGAT
The DNA here is from genome assembly GCA_023313115.1 of Rhysida immarginata. Taxonomy (NCBI): domain Eukaryota; kingdom Metazoa; phylum Arthropoda; class Chilopoda; order Scolopendromorpha; family Scolopendridae; genus Rhysida; species Rhysida immarginata. Next base: position 487,804 of record JAHWFO010008154.1, read on the forward strand.
TCATTTCATGGGAAACTGTCGATTTACGTATGCTTGCACTTCTAACAACCAATGTGGAGGCGCACCATTTGTTGAAACAGAGCATGTGGCTGTCAGCTTTGAAGTTGAGATACAGCAAAATTCTGAAGCATAGCCAGATAGCTATTTGCATTAATTGTGGTCTTACAAAAGAAAAAGGTCCAGTAACCCCATCATGTACGAGTGCACACCACATATTAACTTTCAGACTATCCCAAATATGTTCACGTACAGCATGAGGATTTTCGGGACCCCATATTCTCGCATTATGTCTATTAACTTTGCCCGAAACATGAAAAGTTGCTTTATCCTAGAAGGCTATGTTTTTTAGAAAATCATTGTCTGTGTCAATTTGGTGCAACATTTCTATCACAAAGCCCATGCGCATGGGTTTATCACTGGGTTTAATCTCATGCAGAACTTGTTTATGAAAGATCTTTCTGATGGTTGAATAAGGCATTTGTAACAAACGAGATGCAGTCGTCCCCGATTTTCTTGGGCTGCGTTGAAAGCTACCCGCACATGCTTAACTCTTTCTTCCGATACACTAGGCTGTCCTGGTCCTTCCTCATCATGTAAATAACTGATCTCCATGAACCTGGCTGCCATTGTTTTATACTCCCAAAAGATGGCGGATCCCTACCAATGTTTTTCTGAAGTTTCGCAGGTCAGAATAACAGAATCACTTTTAATACAACACGCTTCGCAATGGGCGTTTTCACTGACAGTGGCCATTTTTGAAAAACTGACTGTAGCACCCTAAAATGGCTCCTTCTATCGGCACTTCTTGAGTTTATCTACTATTTCCTACAAACAGTTTCATTCCAAGCTTAACCTTTTTCTGTTGGCAATTATTTAAAATATCAACAAGAATTTTAAAACTTATATATTTTAATATTAATAATGTATAATATGAGGAGTCATCCCATGAACCGACAAGTGCCTAAACCAATATGGAGACTATGTCGAAAAATAATCCAATGTATGTACTATCAGTTGGTTGTATTAGTTGTATGAAATAAAATGTACACGTTTCACTGCAGGCTTTGTAACCTTACTTTTTGATCACCCCTCGTAAAAACCGAAGTTACCTCTATTACCGATAAGCAAAGTTTAATTTTGGAATGCTGAGCAAACTCACTGTATTTGACAAAAAAATTTGACAACATAAAAGAGCATCATCTAAAGTTGGGGCAAGGGAGAATTATATAGGAATATGAAATTTCACACTGCAAGAATGATAAGACTTCACAGGGTTTGAACATAGGACGATTGTTGGTGCTCGGAGCCATGGAGCGAGATCACCAAAAATCTGTATTCAATAAATGTTAAAGAGCAGCTGTTGTTAAAGTGTTTAAAGATTGGATTGCTAGCAATGGTCTAACGAACTTCAAGCTAATGCAAAATTTTCGCAGGGAAAGTGAAAAAGTAAATTCTTGAAAACAAGATGGCAAGCAGTAGTCATCATCCATGTTTCATTTATTAAGTTAAGAACTTGGTATTACGATCCAAGATGGCAACCTCGCCAATGTAAACAAAGTTAGCTCCTAAGATAAAAAATTTTAGAACACGCTTTGCCATTGTCTTATCCGAACAAGTATAGTTGCTTCTGATTCCTTCCATAATTCTATCTGGAGAAGGTTCATTTTGCGCCTATTTAAAGTAAACCTGATTAAAGAAATAAGTGCAAATTTCTCGTTTCTTCTCTATAATCGAACTGCGCTGCTTCCTGCTTTGCTGCCTTGGTGAGCGTGATGGGGGATTCTCCCCCCTCCCCCTCCCCCAACGCGCTCCCGACGCTCTTCTTTTGAAGGAAGGACGGAGGTGGAAATGGATGTGGAGCTTGATGTGGAGGGATGGAAAAGTGTTTGCCTCTCCCCTTTAGAGAAGAGACGTCGAAACTTGCCGAATAACTCTCAAGGCTCCAAGGGCCCCCTCCCCCCAATGACCCAGCCACAAGGGCGCACTCTAAAAATGGGAGAAGTGATTAAAAAAACAAAAGCAAAGGTACTAAAACTGATGGGAAAAACCAAGGAAATAAGGCAAATCAAAGTGCCGCGTCTTCGCAGGCTACCACCGCTAGTTCTGGCGAAGTTAAACAAGTGCCTTCAACTTCAAACGCTACTTCCAAAACCTTTCCTAGTTCTAACCTAACCTAATCCCCCGCCATCGGTGACTCAACAAGAGCCTGCTCTGGACTCATTTCATTCCCCGGACATTACAGTCCTTTCAAGCGAAAACCTTGAAGAGGTGTGGCGTCGCTTCTCGCCCCCTGAAACCATGTTGGTGGGATCCAGAGTGCGACCGGGTGGCCAGTGATAGAAATAGAGCGAAAAGGGCATTTCTAAAATGCAGGTGCTCCCAATGCTGGACAGCGCTCAAAAAAGCTAAGACTGTCTGTAAGAAGATTCTCAAGAAAAGTAGAAGGTCCCAAGTTAGAAGCAATCAGCCGGGTAACATCTGGAAACCTCTGAAACTTTTTCAGAAGCCCCCCCCCCCCTCCCCTTGTGCGCATACCTTCTTAGAAGCAGTGATAGCGTGGCCCTTAATCCCGAACAATCTGCTAGAACTGTTCTACATGTGTCCATCAGAACACGGGCGGTTCCCCCTCCCAGTTGGCCAAAGTGTCTTCCCTCCTCCTGTTCGTATAGTAATGTTTCGTCGTGGGAGCATCCATTCACAGAATCTGCCTTTCTATCGGCGCTTAGGTCCAGCCACACAACCCCCGGCCCAGATAATTTGGTTAACCCTATTGATGCTAAAGGAGTTTTGTGTTGGAGGCGATCAACGTCTCTTGGACTACTGGGATCATACCATCGAGTGGAAGGACTCGATTATCTATCCTATTTTAAAACCTGGCAAGCCTCCTGAAGACCCTGCGAGTTATAGACCTATAGCCGTCACGTCGTGCTTTATTAAAATTGCTGAAAGGCCTGTTAATAGTAGACTCTTACACTTTCTTGAGTTCAACAATTTACTTCCCGCCTACTTCTCCGGTTTTAGAAAGGGGCGTAGCCACATTCTCCCTGTCATTAATCTGATTGATGACATTCTATTGGCTAAAGAGAAGGGAGAAAGCACTGGTGTGATATTTATAGACATCAAGAAAGCATTCGATTCTATATCTCATATGCTGCTTATTGATAAACTGATCGATTTAAATGTTCCTCGCAGGCTAATCGGCTGGATTTCTTCTTTCCTAAGACTGAGGAGAGTAGGGATCAAGTTTCCCGGGGGGGATGGGGGCTGCATGATCGAAAGCCCAGCTAGGGCTCCCTCAGGGCTCTGTTATAAGCCCTACTCTCTTTAATATCTTTGTTAGTGACATTTTCCTGGACACCTCCCCTGCACTGGGGAAAAGTGTTTTTGCAGACGATGTGGCCTTTTGGTGTTCGCATAAGTCTATCCTGAATGTCAAAGCCCTGCTGCAGAGCACCTGTGACACCTTCTCACGATGGGGACGGAACAACTGCATTAACTACTCTCCAGATAAAACTGTTATTCTGTGTTTTGTTAAGTCTGCCCCCTCCAATGTTAATCTTCCTACAAAACAACCGTCTCCCGTTTAGGCACGGCCACCAATTCTTGGGTTTCGTCATTCATGACAAGCTTAGCTGGCGGCCCCACATTAGACCCATGAAGAATAAATTGATTAAGAACCTGGCTCGGATCAAGCTCGTCATGAAAGCCAAATGGGGACCCCTTTGGAGAGAGTCCTCATCCCTCATTAATGCTCTCATCAGGATCCCAGATCTTTCAGCGATTTTCCTTCTTCTTGCATCTAATAGTGCCATTGATCCTCTCTTAAAGGAGGAAAGGAAAATCATCAGACATACTCTACACGCTGCCCCTTCGTCCCCCTGTGTGACCTTATACATTGATGCAAACATCCCCCCCCCCTCCTCTTAGGTGGGAAACAAAGATGGTCACTCTCATCCATGCATACTGTTAGTCCCTTTCTCTCGCTGAGAACTGTACCCTAATTCTCAAGTCTGATAGATTGAAGTTCCTCACCTCACGGTCCTTTACCAAATTTCAGTGTGGATGCCTGAAGCTTTGCGACTCGATTATTACCAGCCCAATCGAGAAGCTCACAGCGGAAATCTCCTTTACAGAAATCCCAAGTTGGGTGCTTGAACACCCCTCAGCTAAAAGCAGTGATCTTCTCCTTAACAGTTTTTTAAGCAAAAAATTTCCTGGATACCGGCGTGTGTTCACAGACGCTTCGTTGTCGCCCCCTAGCCTAACAGGCAGAATTGGTATCTATTCACCTAATGCTTTCTTAATCTCACAAAAAGTAGAACCTGCAGTCTCTTTCTTCCAGCATGAGCTAACGTCCATTCATAAGGCCTTACTTACCATCACCTCTCTTTCCTTAGGGCGCTTCCTAATCCTATCGGACTCCCAAAGTGCCCTCAGTGCTATACAAGTAGCCCTAACGAAAGGGCGATGGTTCTACAGGAATTTGCTGGGATGCGTAATCAACCTTCTACTTCTTCTCACCTCTAACGGCTACCTTATTAGTTTTACCTGGATCCCTGGCCACCACAGGTTCCATGGAAATGAACTGGCTGATCCGGCTTGCCTTCTGGCCAAGAGTGGGGAGTAAGCCGGCGAGATTATTGCTTGTTGATGCTCCGACCCTTAATGGCGTCAACTAGAAGTATCTGCTAGTGCGATGGAATGATGTGTGGAGTGTATAAACGAAAGGAAGTCACTATAAGAACCTGTTTCCGAAAGTTGATAGTGTTCGCTCTTCTTCCCCCAGGTGGCTTTCCTTCCTCCAAAAATCTACTTTATATCGTCTCCGGAGTGGCCATCTCCCCATAGGCCACTTCCGTCACAAACTCAAAATCTCTCCCTCTGATTTGTGCAAGTGCGGCTTCCCGGAAACGGTCGAGCATGTTGTGTTGCACTGCCCTCTTTTTCACCAGCAGAGGGCCTCCCTGCTACAGGGCCTGTCGTCCCGAAGCATCGACCCCTCTCTGCAAAATATGCTCCTTGCTTCCCCAATGTGCCAGAGAGATAAGCGTCTTGTCGTCAACCTCCTGTTTCTCTACCTTCACGAGACGGGCCTCCTTGAAAGAATCCAGGGGGCCGCTAGTGCCAGTGTCTTAATTGCCTTTGCCTTCTCATAGTGCGTTGTCCCTGTGTATTAAATCAGCTAGTTTCCTCCTGTAAGAAACGAAGGCTGTGAAGAAGTAGAAGAAGAAGTTAAGAAATTCTCTGATCTTGCTACATTTATTTATTTATTTATTTATTTATAGTAAAAATTACAAAGATGAACCCACAGGTTACCAGTAAGGTCGAATGACCGAAAATTAGGCCTATGGGTCATCACAGAACAGGGACAATATCAAACAGATAAAAATGAAGACAAAAGCAACATATAAATAAACAATAATCATAACGTCAAAGAGAATCCGGAAAAAATCTAATTAATTTATTAAGTAATTACCAGTTGTGGCTCAACTAAACACAATGTAAAAAGACTAAAATATGAGAAATTTGAAATAGCCAAAAGAGATCTGGCAATATATATTTAATCCATCCTGAACAGGAAACAAATTATAAAATGCTTATATATGAAAATCTGGTGCTAAATTAAGGGCATAACGCTGGAGAGACTTATTAAAAACCTTAAGGTCTTTTTCAGATTGCAAATGCGAAGGCAAGCAAGCCCAACATTTAATTCCGGTATAAGACATGCAACGTCGGCGGTTGTTGTGCTTCGTTAATGGGGGAATTAGTAAACCTTTAGATCTCGTAAGATGTTGATGGCTAATGGAATTCCCAGTTAAATCAATAGCAGGAGAAACCAATACCGATGAGTTATTACATTTAAAGACAAATAAGCAGACACGAATAAAGTACAATTGGAAAACAGTAGAAATACCAAGCTCTGAGAATTTAGAAGTAACTGAATTTGGGAAATTTGTAACATTAAAGGTGAAAGTGAAATAAAAATTTCAATCAGTAAAGCTTTTCAACAATCAATGAAATCATCCAAGCATGTTTTATAAAAATGGTCAATAGGGGGAAGCCGCAGCCTGGTGGGCTTCCACTAAACACACAACTTCAAGGAAGTTAAGCAACATCAGGCACGGCTAGTCACTAGATGGGCGACCATCAGTGAGATACAATCTTCACCCCCCCTCTCCCAGCTGCTGCGACCATCTTATAGCAGTCGTTAATCCAGGTCCATCCAGGGACCCAACTCGTCGGCCTCTGGCCATACAGGCCCTGGATGGACGTATTGGATTATAATCAATAAAAAATAAAAAAAATTTAGGGGAGGGGGAAGCCCCCCGTCCAACCCGCACACGGCCACAATGGTAATGATTTGGAGGAGAAAAATTACAAAGAAAACCCCTTTCTCCACCAATGATTACATTCTAATTGGTGACACTGGTCGTGGAAGAGATGTCTGCAGAATAGCGAGGTCGATGCTGTTCCATTCCTGTTTGCAAGCTTTCCAGAGACCCTCAATGGTTGTTGGATAGCGTTGAGCAAGCGCTCGTTTCAATAATCCAAATTCATGGAAATCTATCGGGGATGCACCTGATGATTTGATAGGAATATCAGGTATTAAGTGAATTTCAGTTTTATCTCCCAAATCCAACATAAATTGAATGGTCAAGTTAGGTATATGGCTGGAGGCTTTTGTCTTCTCCATATAATGTGGGGACTTCTTCATGAAAATTGAACTGAGAAATGCTGATAGTAAAGGGAATTTATCTTAGCCTTCCTGTCCACCGTTGTACGAATATTCCACATTCATCATAAATCCTTTTGAAAACCTTTCCTTACATTCCTTGGACCATTTTTCATACGATTTCTCTCCACGTGGATGGTAGAAAATCATGCAGGGTTTATTGCAATCGTTGAGGTAGATGTAGGCTTCATCCAAAGTGATGCCATACTTCCATTGTTCTGCTGTGAGGCAACCCTCGTAGACTCTCTCGACAGTTCCTCTTTCTTTCTGCAATGTGTCGTGGCAGCAACTAATGAACACGACTCTTGTGAAGCTTTTCCAGTTCCAAATCTCTGTTTATTTTTCTATTTACGGTAGCCTATGAAATTCCTACAATGTTCGGATTCCTCTTTGTGTTTATGGATTTTCACACTGGACAAGCTACTTGACCTTTCGAATGATCAGTGATATTCGGCTTTTGGGAACGTGAAGATTTTGCCATTTCTGGCCAGTTGGAATTAACGCTTCCTGGGATTTTTCTTTTCCATGAAGTACTGCTGATATGCCTTTCTTCAAAACAGAGAAATTTCATGTTTTGCATGTACTAATTATATCAGGATAGCTGTAATTAGCATCGGAAAAGACAGTAATACCCTTTCCAGTAAGGTCCGATTTTCGGAGATTTTTTTCATGAATTTACTGCTTTCGAATGCAACACGACAATGCGGATGTAATAGCATCATTTCATGTGCACTCTGTCAAATGCATGTGACCTGCGACATTTACGCAATTAATTGTTACCAAAGGGGAGTGGCCGTGCCCGGGTTGTCTCTCGTCGATTGATGGAGTTAAGCAACTTCAGGCACGCCTAGCTGCTGGCTGGGTGATAGCCAGTGGCTTGAAGACTACTGCTGGGTGGGACAGATATTTGGGGCCTAGCTGTTAGGAGACTTTAGTCCGACCCATTTGCTGAATGACCAGTGCTGGAGGCCCAGCAGTTGGTGATAGCCACTGGTTTGTTTGTCTGCCAGCAGCTCTTCCATCATGAACCCTCCGTGTTTCAGAGGGCACGCTAAGCAGTCAGTCCCAGCTGCTACTGTCATCTCGTAGCAGCCGTTAGTTAGTGGCATGGCTCAAAACTCCCTCGAAGGAGTAAGTGCCGCAGATTATCATTTTGTGATAATCTACCTTCTGTACAAGATAAGATACAGGGTGAGGTCAAAAACTCTAACAGGTGAGAAGAGTTAGCGATTGGTCAGAAATAAATCCCAGTTAGAAAACTGTGAAGTCATTATCACATGGTCGAAAACGGCAGTTAGTGCTGCTATGCCTAACCGCTTAATCTAACGTTCTAACCAAGAAAAATACGGTTAGTCCAGTGAGAAATTCTCCCAGTAAGGGTTTTTGACTTCACCCAAAGATAGTAATCAATCTTCTGTATTCATTATTAGACCTTAGTGCATGAATACAAATATGTATTGTAATAATTTCAAAAAACAAAATTACGTGTAATATATTGTAACAATCATTCTTGTCTTTGTTCAAAATTAAATAACATTTTATTGTTTTTAAAGAAGCCACACAACCACTGTATAAGACTTTTAATATTTTTTTTTAAAAACTGAATTGGATTTTGAACGTTTTTAATTGTAAAGCATTCAAGTTATATATTTTTAATAAATGTAATAAATAAGGCTTCCTATATATTCATGCATATTTATTTCTAGTAAGGCGGTAATGAGTCAAAAATTAGGGGGTCGCATTGTAAGTAAATATATATGGTATAAATAAATGAAAACAGTCTGGTAATAGCAAGATGGTAGCATTTATTAAGTATTTGATGCGTTTCGAGGAAATCTCATCGTCAGGAACTATGAACAACTGCAAGTTGGCCAAGGCTAATAGGCTTACAATGATTGGTTAATATACAGTGATAAAAAAGGACATAAAAAACGGTATTATACAAATCGAAAATGGAAAATATTTTAAATAATATAATATTATATAAACTAGAATGAAGAAGAAAAGTAATAACCTGAAGTACATGATAAATACAAATCAAATAATGTTATACAATCCAAAAAAAGAATAGTGCCGGAGTATAAGAGTTATCGATTAAATCCGTGCTCCGATTTCCTATTCTGGAGGGAGGGTATAGGATGTTGTTGACGACGTCTAGAATCGGGTTTTTCTCAAAACAGACCTGATTATTCAGGACCTTCTCCTTGTCTTGTTGTATATGCATTCTTATGATCATGGCTTCATAGGTCAGAATCTTCATGGGGTACTTAATGAATTTTTCCATGGACATAATGTCCTGCATGGGCCCGAAGCTGTGTCTTTGGGTTAGGATATGGTCTGAAAATGCAGATTTACGGTCACACTGACCCAGGATCTCCTGTGTTCTTTAAATCATTCTCGAAAGGTCCTCTAAGTGGATCCTAAATAGCAGCACCCACATGTTGGGCACGTGAGTCTATGTACACCGCAAGCCGAATATATGTCATCTTGGGTCGTTATTTTCTAGGATTGAGGACGTATTTGCACTTATTGTTGGTCTTGTAAGCAGTCTTCAAACCTCGGTCTCTGAAGATGTTAGTATCCTAGTGATCTCGGATCCAGTATAGGTAAAGGTGGTTATTTTGAAGGTTCGCTATTGAGATCCATTCTATTGTGTCCTAGTTTATGCTGTGTTTCATTTTATGGAATATAGATTTGGTGATATTATCTGGGAATGCATTAGTCCGAGCCACAGAGTCGTATCTCGTTATTTATATCGTTTTTTGTAACCTTTTCTGTGAGGGCTCGATGGAACATGTATCTCAGGGCGGCAGACTTGTGTTGTGGAGGATGGTTGGAATTATAGTTGATTATGTTGCAGGTGGCAGTAGGTTTTCTGTAGATGGAGAATTCCAGTTCTTTAGTCGCTAAATTCTTGTGTATAGACAAGTCCAGGAAATTTATATCGTCGTCACGTTCTTCCTCCATTTTATAAGAGATGTTGCTATGGAATGTGTTGAACTTTTCGAGGACTTGTTCTGCTTTGGTTTCTCACAGTTGAAGGCGATAAGCGTGTCATTTACGTATCGTCTGTAGTAGATTATGGGTCCATTATTCAGGAGTGAGGCAACACGTTCCTCTTCTAGGGTTTGCAGGAACACTTCAGAAATGATAGCACTGATGGGGGAACCCATCATCACCCCCGTGGGGATTTTAAAGAACTTGTTATCGAAGGCAAAATAGTTTTGTTTGTGGATAGCATGTAGCGCATTGATGGTATCCGATCTAATGTCATTATCGATGTTGTTGGCCATGAAACGATCGTTCACGATGTCTATGGTCTTGTCAAAGGAGATGTTTTTATATAGGTTGATAATATCCAATGAAATACACCCTAAATTCTTCTCAACTTGTATGTTTTAAACTGTCCATGAGTTGTACGCTATTCTTCAGATAATAACTGTTGTTCAGAGGGCAGATGTTTTTTATGATGTCCAATTCTTTTTTAGCCACATAATAGAACGTCGATGACATGCAGTTAATGACTAGGTGGATCGGATATAGTGCTTTATGTACCTTTATAAGAGCACGGATATGGGGAGGGAAGGGCTTAATTACCGTAATTTTCGGGAGTAACGCCGCGGCGGCTGATACGCCGCACACGCCAAAATTTAACAGAAATGTTAAATCTCCAGGAGTAGCGCCGCGGCGGCCGGTACGCCCCCCCCCCCCCCCCACACACACTCGGTCCGTTTTGTATAATCGCGTTTTATAAGAAATTCAATAAACAAACCAAAATTCAATATTTATAAGATATATTTTATTAGTCGAATCCTTCAAAATCCGATGTTTCCGAATCGGAATGAAATAAAGATAAACGGTCGAAAGTCAAAAGTCGTTGGAGAGAGAAATACTGGGAGATTATGCTCGTCGAGATTGAAACCAAATACTGATTGCCATGAAACCAAAAGCGACCCCTTATATATCGCAACAGGTGTCATACAAGCGGGCGTCGATTATTCTGATTGGTTGACCTCTAGCGGGCGTTGATTATTCTGATTGGTTGACCTCTAGCGGGCGTCGATTATTCTAATTGGTTGCCCTCTATTGACGAACGCGAAAATTAGACCACTTGATCATTAGCCAAATGGCCTCTCTGGGCAAAAAGCCACACTAAAAGCGTGGATTATTTGAAATAATTTATTTCCTGTTGATGACTGATTACACTGCGCGATTTGCGGAAAACATCGATGTTGGATATCATCGATGCTTGAAACCATCGATGTTCAAATACGATGAAAACGTCGATAAAAACCACCGATACTATAAATTCGTCGATGATAAGAGTGCTTTATTATCGAGTGAATCACCCGCTGTCGATGGACGATCACGCTCGATCGTTATCGGAGTGAATTTTTAATCATGTGTAGAATCTATCTATCTTCTTTCTTTCTTTTTTTATTTATTTATTTTTTTTTGTAAAATCTCCGGTAGTAGCACCGCGGTGGCTGATACGCCGCACACGCCGAATTTTTAACTTTTAATAACAGAAACGCCGCGGCGTTACTCCCGAAAATTACGGTATTTTTTTCCTGGTCTTTGAATAATTGTGAATGGAAATTTTTCACTACTAACCTGATGTCCTTTTGGAAAGTATTGGTGTGGTCCTTGTTTAGTTGCACAAAGTCATCACCACTAGGTTTCTTTTTGACATTATGTTTCAGGCCTTTCAGGATGAAACAGTGAACAGTACGTGTTTGGATCAGTCAGGATCACGAGCATCCTGCTGCAGGAACCATGTGGCAAAAACAACACGAGCGGGAAACTCTGTAGGACACAAAGCTTGCACATTTTGACACGGGTGTGATGTCCCAAATGGTCCGTCACTTTGCTTCTAAACATGAATGGTTTAGAAGCATGTGTATAATGTTATTAATAACAGGTAATTGACATTTCTTTTAATATTAATTCAGATAATAAGTATGCGTTACAGATTCACAGGTAGATAAGTGAATCTGTATTATTAATTGTCATGTTATGTACTTTATAGATTCGTTTATTCCAGTTTGATCAATGTAAGCGATTAATTTAAGAAATCTAACTTAACCACCGGCCACATCGTCATTATAGCTATCTTTAGATCTTTTATGTCCCTGACAATTATATCAAATATTGTTATTTTAGTGTAATTTAGCATTAAGATTTAGACAAATGTGCTTCCAAGTTTGTTTTTTTTTTATTATTATTATTGCTTTTCCCCGCTCATTTAGAGAGCAGGAAGGGAGGGAAGGTTCCCACAACGAATGCGGTTGCCACGGCAACGTAGAGCGTCGGTAAGACGGTTGAAGCGAGAGGGGGGGGTGCGCAGAGATCGTTTGATTCGGTCGCTCGGTGGGAAATTACGCCAATGGGAGGAATGTTTACAAAACTTTAGAAGAGAGAATTATTGAAAGCGGGAGGCACATTGGTTGAGGCTCCTACACGTGGTTTTCTTTGAACAAAATTATAAAAACTAAAGGGAGTAAAAATATTATCAAAAGAATCAGAATCATTTTTATCTTGATCAGTGCCTTGCGAGTGATTGTTACTCGGACAGTAGGGTAGGGCTAGCAAGGCCTCGCGTCGAGCAGTCTGCCCTGACAGCAACGTTGAGTGGCCAGGAGAGTGCGGACCGACAGCGGTGCAATGCCAGGCGGGAGAACAAGAGCCGTATTCGGACCATACATGGTGAGAAGGTAATCCCGGAAAACAACAACTAATTCACAGATGACTGGATCTGTGAGGTGCCATTTTCATCAGATTAATGGTGGAGGGAGCCGAGCGGTGGCATCAAGGCGGGAAGAGAGCTTCATCGGGGCCATCAGTGGGACATGCAGTGGAGATGAGGCAGGACATAAGCCGGATGCATAGTGAAACAATACCATGGTGCATCAACGAATGTGATATGAGAAAGACTCATCATCGGAGATTGCAGCCAAACGACCCTTCATTTTTGTGTTCGGGAACTATACAACGATTTATGGATGAAGGAACATTGACCGTATCATCAGTTAAGTGTAGTGAAATAAGCTATCTAAAATGAAAGATTCATGAAGCCCAATTTTGCTAAGATTTGGAAAATGGAACAGTTAAAATTTTGTCTTAAAATTTTTTTAAGGAAGGGGGGAGAAGAGCCTCAACTTAGCTTATAGATATTTTGATGAATCGAATCCGTTTTATGTATTTATATCTAAGCTTTACTGATCACTAACCCATTAACTTATCTTTCTTATTTGCTTTAATATGTATTTTGTACTCATTTAACCTTCAGCTTGTAAATAAAGTATTTATTCAATTTTTAACTATTTAGAAGTTTAATTAGCCTACTTACATTTCAGTGGACATTGTTTCGTTAAATGGAGGGAAAGTTCGGTCTCTCGCGGTTAAAGAAAATGGGAAGGGGGAGTCTTGGTATCTGTTACTGCTGGCTGGTTTACTGAATATGTTATTGCGGACACAACTGAATTATTAATTTAGAACTGAACTTGAAACGATACGATCACAAAAGAGAAAGCTATACGATTATTAACCGGAGATACTATTAGGATCTTAATTTAAATGACACCCATTCTTTATCACTAATGACATTAATCAGGGGTGAAATAGGGGTCGTCACACCAGAAAGGGTGCAACAGCCTTCCACGGACAATCCTCCACGCAGTTGTTTGACTAGTTCCAGTAGCAGCGGCAAATGCTCGAGTTCTCGACGATGGCTTGGCTTCAAAACGCTGCAGCACATCTTCCTCCAAGTCGTCTGTACGAACATATGGAGGTCGACCTGATGTAGGCTTACGAATGTCCACAGTTCCTGTGTCTCGGATACATTGATGAAGGCAGGTGAACATACCTCTTCCTGGAATCCTGCGATTTGGAAAGTGCTCTTGATGGAGTCTTTGCGCAACACTATCCCTTCCACATGTTTCTCCGTAAATCATATGCATGTCCGCAAGTTCTGCCCAACTGTAATGTTCTATTTTCCGCTGGCGATTAGGAGCGATCTCAGTGCAATGCACGTAAAATAAACACTGGAATCGTCCGCAGGAACGTGAGAATTCAAGCAATAAACATAAAACGTGACAGCTCCTGAACAACGTATTTGCGACCCCACATTGTATTAAAAGAAAATGTTCATTCTGGCCACCTCTGTCATTGCTTACAGTTATACACACTTTTTCAGGTTTGGTTTGGTTTGTTTGGTATTAACGTCCTTTTCAACTGCCATGGTCATTTCAGGACAGCGTTAAAGGGGCCGCAAATTTTGCCTCACAAGGGTTCTTTAACGTGCAGCCGGCAAACGACTACACAGAACCAACGGCTTTACTTCCCTTCCGAAGGAAATGCGTGATCTCAGGATTTTCCCCCTGAAAAAATCCTCGTCGTCCTCGGCCGGGGTCGAACCCGCGTCCTCGGGCATCAGAGGCGATCAGGCAACCCCTGAGCCAACGAGGCCGATACACTTTTTCAGAATCACATGTATAATATTATATTATTTAAAATGTTTTCCATTTTCGATTTGTATAATACCATTTATTGTGTCGTTTTTGTTTTTTTTATCACTGTATATTAACCAATCATTATAAGCTCACCAAACAGAGTGGAGCGTCTTCTTGCTGATTGGTGGGCACCCCGCCTTTGCATAGTTCCTAATGATGAGATTCCCTTGAAACGCGTCGAATGCATAATAAACACTACCATATTGCTATTACTAGACAATATTTATTTATTTATTTATTATTCAGCAATATAGACCAGAATGCAACTTTTGGGTATATGGTATACTGAACCAGTTTTTTTCACAATCTTTACAAGTACAAAAAAATTATTTTCCTATGATAATATCATAATGTTAAAAAGATTTACACAAGTGTATTATTTTTGATCATATAACACAGAATTGTCATTTGCAAGATAAATAAAAGTTTATTATTAAGTGTTAAGATATTTGCTTGAGAAATTTTTATTTATTTATTGTTTTGCTCCAAATCATATACTTTTTTCCACAAGAAAATATTTTTCTGTGGATTTCTTAATCATAATTATTAAAAAATATTAATTCTGTTCATAATAATCCTTTTTAATTTATAAATACCAGTCACATATACATGTACTTCACTTTAATAATTTGAATTAAGTAGATAAGTGATGAATTTGAAATTTTTAAAATTTAATATATATATATAATTAATATATATATATTTTTACTTTCAACAGCAGTTTTTTTTTTTTTTTTTGCATTCTTTCTATTTTGGCAGTAAATGTTTTACCAAAATATTTCTGCATAACATTATCAGAATTGTTATATTAAAATTCATGTAATAACTCTAAATTAGATAATAGACCAAAAGTAGTTTTTTTTTGAGGGGGTAATGTATTTTATGCACATTTTTTTTTTAAATAAACACTACGATATTTTCACTTTTTTCCTTCCCTTAAATTGCATGATATGAAGAACCATAAGCCCTATTATTGCTTCCAGGTCAGCCTTCAGGCAAGAAATCATCAAAGAAATCAGGCCATCACCTCCAGTGTTTCATATTTGCCAACCATTTTCCAGAAAGTAACATTAATGAAAGCATGCCTCTTGGTGTTGAGTACTGAAACACCTTAATCCAATTCATCTGAAATTTGGGTCATCAATTTTATCAGAATCACAGAGAATTAAAAAAAAAGAAAAAAAGAAAGAAAGGAAAAAAAAGAAAGAAAGAAAAAAAGAGAGAGAGAAAGTATGAAATGAGGGGGAGAGAGCAATAAGGCTGAAGTAATAGAGACAAAACAATTTACACTTGAACAAGGAATATCTAAAAGCACAGTTGATAAAAGCATCATTTAAAGGCAATTTTTCATTAATCTCTTAATATCCAAATAATGAAATGAGATATTCCTGTTATTAAAAATTTTTAAAAATGCAACAAGCTCAGATGTGGTTGAATGAACATTCAAGACAAAATTTCAAAATCTTGCTTGAGTTAATCACTTGGAAACATAGTAGAGAGTCATTTAATGAAAGGTATGGTAAGTTTTGAATATTTTTTTTTCCATTTAACAATTTTTAATTGCTAATTAATGGTTTTAAAAATTAAATATGTTTTGAATAGGTTCTTTATTTAATTATAATTTAATGGTTTAAATAAAAGCAAAATAAGGTGCTTTGTAGAAAATAATATTTGAGTTTCAAATTTTCAGTTGTAAAGTCTCTGTAAATTATGGCAATTTTTAGCTGCAACATATTTTCTTGAACTGTTTAGTTAAATTCAAATATAAATAAAATTCTTATTAAATATACTCATTTTTATCTAAATATAGAAGGTAGGTAAGGTTGGAAGGGCAGAAGAGACAGATCTGGAAAATAGCATTTCTATTCTGCTGCGTTATATATTGAAAGTTATTTTTTTATAATTACTGTGAAAAGAAAACATCGTAGATTAAAGATAATTCCAAAGAAAAGATTTTTTTTAATAATTGCCATTCTCTGAACCAAACAAACCTTAAAAACTATAGATAGCCTATATAGTTTGTAATTTATTAATTCATAAGTAATCTTGAATAAACATGTAATATTTATGCAAACAAAATTGTAAAGGCAGACTGAATATTACTCCAAATAAATACAGTATAGTGTAATCAAACTGTTAAATTATAAATTAACATAAGATAATATTTTTCTTTCAAATAGTGATTGCAGAAAATATTCTAATTAACAAAAATATGACTATAACTGAAGATCATTGGTGGTCTTCAGTTACTACAATTATAAATTTATAATAAGGGACACAACTTTGAATATGATTATTAATGGACAAAAGCCTATTCATCACTGAAAATACATGTATGTAAAGTTCAATAATAACTGAATACAAAAGATAAACTTTTACATTTTTTTATAATGTAAAATTTCTCATTACAACTTAAATTTTTATTATGTTGTATATGATTTTTACACAAGGACTTAAAAAGGTCTGGATTTATTTGTTACTTATCTGTAATGTGACATTTGGTGGCTGTTATAAAATAGAGAAATTATTGTAAACAAACACCTCAAATATGAAATAAAATTCATATTTCCCCCCCCCCCCCAACTCTCCAGACTGATTTGAGATAAAAAATTAATGCCATATTTTCTTTAAATATTTCAATGGCCATAATCAAGTTCATTTATTTAGCATGAATGATTTTTGACATATACTAGAAGTAACTGTTTATTAAATTGGGTTTAGTGCAAAATTGTCCCTCCCCCTTCCACTCTTCATGTTAACCATGTCAGTATTATTGTATCCAATTAAATTTAAAGCTTATCAAATGAGATTATCGAAAACTTATCGATAAATTTTGAAAATTAAAACATGTTAATCAGAAAATATGATACAAGGTGTGAAGTCTTTTGGACATAATATATAAAGCACTTAATAAATAACAAGCAATATGAAGATATGAGCATCTACAATTAAAGAGAGAGAGAGAGAGAGAGAGAGAGAGAGAGACAAGCACCCCCCCCCCCCCCCCTCTCTCAGATCAGACCTTCGTAGCATTATGATCTGGTGAATCTTATGAACCACTTATATGAAGCTCTCAAATTAAACAAATAGCTGGTGTCCCGCTCTTAGCATGTCTAACGGTATTTCTTGAAATTGCATTGTCTTTGGTATAACAAAGCCTTTATATAATAAGGAATATTACTTGCATAGGTTTGTTTCGATAGACTCACGGACCTAGCGAGAGTTAATTCATTTGCCTATAGCCGGTGAGCTCCAGTGAGAATTGCAAAATCATGCTATTGAAACACTACATGAGGTAGTCATTATTCAGGTGCTATTTCACTTTGGGTTTTCACGCTTTCTTCAGGTGCTGTTTCAGAGATTTCCTGCTCATTACTGTTCATTTCTTGTTCAGTTTCAAGACTAAATGTAATGTTTTGTTATATTTTTTGGAAGCAAGACATCGACATGTTGTCATGTCGTAAGCTCCACAAATACCACAATACCCAATACAGTCGAATCTCAATATCTCGAATTTCACAGGAGCAGAAAAAAAAATTCGAGATAAAGAGGTTTTTTTCTTTTAAATCAAAATATTTAGGTTAATAAAGGTACTGTGAGAATATAGAGAACAATATGTGATAAAATGATACGTGTATAGAGCTACACCAAGTAGAAGTGGTGCCATTAAGGTCATAAAGGCACATACTGTGCATGCTCAAACACAAAACCTGCCAAGGAGCTTCAAAATTTTTTTCATGATTTTTGTTCATAGCTCATGAGAATTATCTAATTTTAACAGAAGTGACGTCAAATTTCTTTGTCTTTGTACGAAAGTTTCTCATAATGAAAAAAATCTTAACTCTATAATGCATGTAAATGTAATGCAATTTTCTGGCACACCAAGTCAAAATTCAACATGGAGAGGTTTTCCCAAAAAAATTTTGAGATAACGAGGGCAAATTACATTGAATTAATTAATTAATTTCACTATTGAATTAATAGTGAAAATGCAGGGAAATAAAAAATTTTCAAGATATTGAGGTGTTCGAGATAATGAGGTTCGACGGTATAACCATTCAAATCCTCTATGGCTGCTGGTATCTTTAAACACAACAGGATAGGTTCTCACAAAGTTACACAACCTCAAAAGATGAGACCGTTTCATAGGGGCCCGGGATTGCCTTCTCGTGACTTTATGGCTCTACAAAACAGGCGAGACCACTTCATGAAATATCGAAATGATCCTGGGAGAGGAAACCCAACTATTAAGAGTTCCATGAGTCAATCGAAACACATCCATAGTAATCTCTTACTTTATGCAATGTCACATTCACTAATGTCTCGTATAATAAAAATTAACTTACAAAAGCATGTTCGTTTTACCAGATTTCATGAGACTCTGTGAAGTACGACAGTATTGATGTTTGAAATGGCTGTTGTGATGTTCATTTTCAGCGCGGCAATCGTGTGTGGACTATTCACATAAACCACATTTTTCAGATAACCCCACAGAAAAATATCAGGGGGTGATAAATCTGGCAAGCGAGGGAGCCACAATCTCCGGGAAATGACGTGTTCAGTGGCGTAACCAGAGACAAATGAAAGAAAAAGACTGGCAGTGACCTCCCCTCTAGTAGTGCCTTCGCGCCGCTATATTGGGATTGGCAAGAAACAGTTGATCGCCCGAGGTAATGCATGTGAATCAATCGGTTTGGTTTGTTTGGTATTAAGGTCCTTTTCAACTTCTATGGTCATTTCAGGACAGGGTTATAGGGGCGGCAAATTTTGCCTTGCAAGGGTTCTTTAACGTGCAGCCAGCAAACGACTACACAGGACCAACATCTTTACTTCCCTTCTGAAGGAAATAGGTGATCTCAGGATTTTCTCCCTGAAAAAATCCTCGTCGTTCTTGGCCGGAGTCGAACCCGCGTCCTCGGGCATCAGAGGCGATAACGCAACCACTGAGCTACTGAGGCCAATGTAAAACAATCGCAAACAATTGCTTATTACAATATGTGGATTAATAAATTGATTATTTTATTGAACTGAGAATTATTTCTTCCTTTTCTTTTAATTTAAAATTTTAAAATATTTGTCTTTTCAAAATTCGTTAGGCATTGAATCAGTTATTTGGAGTTATTAAAAGTATACGTTATCGTTAGTTAATGCAATAAAGTTTTTTTAAAAAAAAATCAGAAAACAGGTTAGGCTTACTAATACTTCCAGAAATCATCTACAAAAACAGCTAAAATTACATTGAGAATATATGCCACCTTAGGTTTTTGCCAATCATAACATGGCGAATGCTGCACTTCCGCTGGCACCAGTAGCGCTCAGCGAAATGAATAGGGCACTGCCAGTCTCTTTCTTTCATTTGTCTCTGGGCGTAACCAGGATTTTATGTGGGGAGGAGTAAAATGTAGAACATTTTTTTAATAATAAAAAAAAAAAGAACTTAAACAAATAAGGAAAATAAAAAGGGGGTTCATCCAACACTAGAGACCAGAGACCTCCCCCCCCCAGAGACCAGAGACCTCCGGGTATACGCCCCGACGCTCTAACCACTAAGCTACCGCAGACATGGAAGCTGCCGCTATCAAACATGGCCTATGAGCATAGGTTAAAGCTCGGCTCCTTGTTCACAAGCCAGGACTATCTTTACTATTAAATGGCGAATCCTAATAATAATAATTAGGAATGTTCGTAACCATCATAGAGGAGAAAAGGATAGAGATCGCATTCGCCTGCACACCAATCGTTTTCAGATGCGAAATAGCTAACTGCGATTTTTTAGGGACAGATGAGAACGAAGCGGCGCTATTTAAAATACAAAGACCGTGTCCTAAGGAGAGTTGAGGAATATAATTCTATTTTAGAGGAACTGTCGTTGCGAGAAGTGGCGTAAGGAGATGTTGAGGAATACGCGCTCTAGCTTATTTCTCCTCTATGGTTACCTCTTGAAGTTAGCGTGAAATTTCTTTGAGAACCTCAGTACATCAATAAAAACTATTGTTATCATAAAATAATAAGTTCGAGCGCACGTAACAGCTAAAGTGCGTGCTGATCAAATTTAGTGTACATTGTTTAGTTAAAAAAATTGAACATGCTTAGTTTCCAAATAGTTTAGTTATTAATTGAACATGCTTCCCTCACTTCAGTCTCGTTTCTCGACTTTTCACTGCATTCATAATAAGTGATTAATGAGACCTTTTAATGATTTTTCATTTTAAACAAAGTTGTATTGACTGTAGAATTTCCTTTAAATGGTATTTCCTTTAAATGGTATTGGAAGTCAAGAAGGAGGTTGGATAATACAGGGTGCTTCAAAAAGGACTTTACAACTTTGAATATTCATATAGATTTATTCATACGATTTACGGACCTGGTTTTGGTCTCAATTTTTAGCAAAATACATAAAGTTTTAACTCATGTAGTATGCTAGTGCTGAATCCCACCACTGCAAGCGCTAGTAGCAGTTGCACGAAAGATGGCTGCCTTCACTGGTCCCCAGTGTACTCGCTGTTGTTTGGTTTGAAGAATCAACTGTGCAACAGAATTTTCGTACCGAATGTGGTGAAGATCCTCCCAGTAGGCCAACCCTTTATGAGTGGCATAAGTGTTTTGTCGAAACTAGGTGCTCAATAAGCCATAAGCAATCCTCAGGGCATCCCCGTGTGTTTGATGACGTCACAGAGCAACTGAGGCAAAGCTTTGTTAACAGTTCTACAAAATCGACCCCACGTGCTTCTCGCGAGCTGGGTGTCCCATGTGAGACTGTTTGGCGTATGATGAGAAAACGCTTGCATCTCAAACATACAAATTAGCAATGATGCAAAAACTAAAAGACACTGATAAGATTGCTCGTAAGGAGTTTTGTGGGAAAATGTTACAACGATTATGGAAACATTATCTTCAGAGATGGGGCAACTTTTCACTTAAGCGGTAAAGTTAATAAACACAACTGTAGGATTTGGGACAATGAAAATCCACGACAAACCTTGGAACATGTTCATGATAGCCCAAAATTTAACGTCCGTTGTGCATTGAGTAAGAGTAAACTTTACGACCCTTTCTTTTTTCACGAGACAACAATCAATGGAATAGTCTACTTAGATATGCTGGAAAAGTTTTAATCCCATAGATCGATGAGGATGATCAAGAACGCCACGTACACTTTATGCAAACTGGCGCACAGCAACACTACCTCACCGACAACCGTGATTTCCTCAAATGATTGGATTAGTTGAGGTGCACCGATTGCATGGCTCCCATGTTCACTGGACCTCTCGATATTTTCTTTTGGGAATTCATGAAGGATGCAGTGTTTACTCCACCCTTACCAAGTTCTCTTGCAGATCTCAGAGCAAGAATCTATGCCGCAATTGAACAAGTTACACTTGACATGTTACAGCAAGTTTGGCAAGAAATCGACTTCAGATGGGATGTGTTTCAAATAACCAATGGAAACCACATTAAACCTGTTTAACTATAAGGTAAAAAAACTTGATTGCATTTTGCTAAAAAAATCACAACACAAATACAGTCAATTCTCGTTAATACGAAATCGTGGGGACCAAGAAATTTTTTCGTATTATTCGTATTTCGTATAAACCAACAATACTAAAAGTGTTATGAAATAAGCACGGAAATAGAATACTTTAAGTTAGAAATAATTTTTATTCATCTCTCCTAAAAAAATCTGTAATAACAGTTTGTTTTCGCGCTAAAACGATTTTTTTTATTGTTGAAATAAATAACGGGCAAATTTTTTACGTTTTTAAAATAGCGTGGCCTGGCGAATTTGCCAATAACTATCGGCTTTTTCTTGTCAGTGCCATCCATATTTGTACATAATAATACTGACAACCGTTCTTTGCTACTTTTCCCTATGAAAGATACCGTAAAAAAACATTAGATACATGTACAAAATTATCGGTAAAAAATACAATAAAGTTTAAATGACGCATGCATACCTCCATGATACTTTTCACCTTTTAAATGATAAGATTTCTCGGGCAGAAGATTATAAAATAGGGCGGTTTCGTCAGCGTTGTAACTTCAGATCTAATGAAAGATCCTTTCGTTTCCTTTTGCTTGAAGCTGACATTGAATAAAATTCCTGACTGTTAATAACTGCGTTGTAGCGATGAGAAAATTGATTTTGAAACAATACCGATATTGCCCTTGTTTAAATAAAGATTTGAGCGCCATGTGACAGGATTTCAAATCTGAATAGCTGAACCAATCAGATTTCGCGAATCAGATTTCCCGTTAGCTTCAAAGCACGTGATTCAGATTTAGCGAATTAGATTTCCCGTTAGTTTGAAAGCAAGTGATTCAGATTTCCCGTTAGTTTGAAAGCACGTGATTCGTTAGTTTGAAAAATTCGACTAAATAACCGATGTTTTTTTTATCGAATAATCGACTAAAACTATCGAATAAAAAATATCGACTGATTAAAAAAATCGAGTATTCATTTATTCGAATACTGTAATTCAGAAGCAATCAGATATGAAATGACTTTGAAAATTATTTTTATTAAATTTACACTTCGAAATCTGAAATTTTATCATTAAAATTGTTCCTAAAAGGACTATTTTTCAATAAAATTATGAAATTTTCCTTCGTATAAACCGTATTTTAATAAAAATATGTTCGTATAAAGCAGAGAATTTTACATAGTAATTGCTTTTTCGGGGACGGGCCACACAATGTTTTCTTATTAACCGGAATTTCGTATTACCCAGTTTCGTATTAACGAGAATTGACTGTACTAAGTCTGTAAGTCATATGAATAATTTTCAAAGTTGTAAATTCCTTTTTGAAACACCCTGTACAAGTGGTATAATACCAATATAATCCTCTTTCACATGTTGATGAAGAGGACAGTGTCTTTGAAATGTACAGTCTATTCGAAAAGCATTTTCACTTGCTTGGCAGGAGTTGAGCTAGCCGAAGTTGATCGGTTATAAAGTCTAGTTGTTTGAACGAACATGGTAGAAGTTTAAAATGGACTTGGCCACCCAGATTGGAAATAGGGATCAGGTTTATGACTAGAGGCATGTTACAGTACTTTTAACTGAAAAGCTTAATCGCTGCTTTCTATTTCAGTAAAATAGTCTTTGCAGTTGAAATATTTAACATGCTTATTAAAAACAAAGCAATAAATATTTAAGAATCTCTCAAGAATGTTCGATGTGGGTTGATCCTACACCAAACCTCGGATTTTCATCAATAAATATTTAGTTTATTTTTTTTTCTGTTTTTCGAACATTGATATTTCCACTTATTACTTTTTAAATTCTCTAGTATTTTGATACCAAATTGTTCATGCCGCCATATTTATGCTTATATTTTATAAGATAACGAAAGCCATTGCAATATATTGTATTGTAAACAGCATATAGTACTGCGTAAATATATACTTTTTTCATATATTAGATACTGTTTTGTTATACAGTGGGCGCCATTTAATGTGATCGAATCAAGAATTCCCAACCACCTTAATACGTGAGCATGTTAAAATCATCGTTTAATGTGATCACTACTCCGTTTATTGTTATCATTTTGAAAACAAGTCTGAGTTTTTCCCATGTACTTCACCTTGTTCACTTCCTGGTTAAAAATATTCCCGTGTGAAAAAAGGGTTTGTTTTGATTCTACAGTTTGCAGACGCCGTCCACGTGACAGCAACACACAATTCGAGAAGATGAAAGTGATGAAGACTGAAACACTGCCAACAAATGCTCAAATGAGAGAAGCTCTACGAATTTTACAGGTCAAATGACTTTACAAAGCAATATGAATATGAAAAATTCATTAATGACCTTCTCTGCAAAAATTGTACTAAACAAATGAAGATATATTTTCTAAACCAAAATTAAAAGATTCTTAATTAAAGTACATGTACTTACATTACAATTAAAGTACAATATACTTAGAACTTTATATCGATTGTACTACACAATCATAAGAAACACATGTAATAACAATAATAGACACTATAATTATGATTTTTTTTTTCTTCTGCTGCATCTTTATTCAATTTCGGCTTTTGTTATCAGTCGGTTATTGTTATCACATTAAGCGGCGTCTATATATAGCAAATACAGGGTGAGGCATTTATCTGGAGGCAACTGAATATCTCGTCAGCAAGATATTTTTGAAAAAAATGTTCCAGATAAAAGTTATTTGATTCAGGGGTGGAAATGCAACGGCAATGCTCATTTTTCATTGGGTGGATGGGTTCAAGGTTATTTCAAACTCAACTTCGTTTTTTCAAATGGAAACCTATATTTTTCTAATCAGTTCTGCAATCTACAAAAAAAAAAAACAAAAACAAAAAAAAAACAACTTTTGTTCGAAAAATTATTCTGTTGGACTTTTATTTCTTGTGATATTCAACTTTGAAATTTGTTCACACTATATGAAAACTGTGAATATTACTACACTTCTTAATTCAGAGCTTCACACAAGGCTGCAAGGCTTTATAACAAATACTCAAAATGATGGCCTTCGACTTCGATACACTTATCAATTCGCTTTATAAAAGATTGATGCACACTCAAAAGAGTCTCTCTCTTAATATTGCTACAGGCATTTCGAATGCTCTCCTTCATGTCGTCTCGAGTTGTTGGTTGTGTCTGGTATACCTTTTTCTTAAGGTAACCCCATAGGGAAAAGCCCGGATTTGTGAGATCTGGTGATCTCGCAGGCCAATTAATTCGACTGCCCCTTCCGATCCAACAAGCACTGTAATCGCGATCTAATATTTGCTGCGCAATCAGTGAAAAATGGGCCAGGCACCCATCATGCTGAAACCACATGTTTTGTCTAACTTCCAAGTTTACTTCATCAAGCAGTAGTGGTAAGTCTTGGTCCAAAAAATTTCTGTATTTCTGTCCATCCAATGTACCGTCAATAAAATAGGGACCTATCACCCAAGTTTCCACACCAAACATTGACAGTCCAAGGACGTTGATGCTCAACTTCGCATAAATATGGAGGGTTGATTCAGATAAAATGAGACTACTTTAAACGCCGCGTATGACCTTGACGGAATGTGATTTGCATGACTCGTCCACTATTCATGGGGATTAGCTTTGTATACACTTGTTGCTGTTATTTGGGACATTTCGTGCTGAAACATGGCTTCCAAAATCACAGCTTTTTGGGAAGGGTATATGTTTGGCCTTTCCGACGCTAACTTCAGTCTTTCGTGCATTGTAGAATTATGCAAACGAAATGGTATTGTGGTATCCAAAGCTACTGTGGGTCGAATAATCAAAAAGAACAAATTGTGACCATCTAATGAACGTGGATGAGCAGAGAGGCAGACCAGAAACAAGCCCCAGCCAACACGCCCAGCTCAGGTGGTGTGAGAAATCCGGTCTGAAGTGCTGAAAGAAAATCCCCCCATACAGAGAAGTCTAGCCCAAAGGAAAGGTATTTCACAGGCAACAGTCTCCAGAATAATTCATGACAATCTTGGGCTGGAGCGACGTCATAAAGCGCGCAGTCACACAACTGAGTGACTGAACACAACTGAACACTGCCAAGTCATCTGTGGCTTACTACAGGAAGATGGAACACGAGACGGGCATACGAATTATTCCCTTCTCTCATGTGCCTGTAAAATCTCCTGACGCATCACCGATGGATTTCTGTGGTTTTGGTCTCCTGAAACGACAGCTCGGAAATCGCCGACCAAGAACCGTTGATGGGCTATGGAAAGTGTGTCAGCAGGTGTGGAACGAACTTCCCATGAAGTCCCTCAAACTCAGCCTACTTCAGTGGAAATTACGGTGCCAGGCGATAGTCCAACAACATGGCTCTCACATCGAACACAACCGATGGTGGCGCCATGGTATTACACCATCGTAACAGAACTGCAAAGTCGTCTCATTTTATCTGAATCAACCCTCCGTAGTGTGGATTTTCTGCAGACCAATAATGCATGTTGTGCCGATTCAACTCTACGTGATTAGTGAAACCCGATTCATCGGAAAATAAGATGCAAAGAAAGAAATTATTATCCATTTCGATTCTACCACGTGCCCATTGACAGAATATCACTCAGATTCCTAAAGTCATCTCCATGGAGGTCTTGATGTAATGACACATAATGGGCGAAAGTGAGTCTGTTAACAAGAGTCACTTTACTTATCTTACTGCTGCAGCTGCTATTCAAAGGAACACCTGGATGCACTTTTCGTCTACTCTGGTTCTCCTTCTCCCTTCAGATTAATCTGCTTTCTGCCGTTGTACCTTTGTTCCGTCTCGGATACTGTCTCTCTCCAGCTCTGGCTGCTTCTGATGCTCCGTCGTCCCGGGAACGTCTCTATTATGTAGCTACCATCCAACAGACGATCGATAAGCCTCACTGACTCATACAATCTAGCACCGCACACCTCACTCCAGACACAGCCCAGCTGTTGGAGTTATGCCCCGGGTAGCTAGACGAGGTATACCTTTGCGCTGCCTGGAGCCCCAGTGCCCCGAGGATGCTGGCCACTACCCTGACGTGAGATCTGACTGACTGGGATGTAATTTCCTGGGTCAAATCTCCACCTCTGGCAGTGATAACCGCTCGCTCCTCTGCTCGGATACCGTGCTCTGTGCTAGGAACCAATACCCATCGCACGAGCCAACTTGCCCTCCTCTCGCTGTTGTACGCCTTCCATGTCTTGGACTCTCCTCCATGCTGTTGGGTCAATTACTCGGTCGTTCGCTCATCGCTCCTACTGACACGCTTCGTTCGATTCTCATTTACTTCCACATGCATCTGATCTCTCGCTCGAAGTCACACCACCTTTCTCTTCGACGGTCAGGAACAGAGAGAGACAGAATTTTCCTTTTTCCTTCTCTCCACTATTAACCATTCTCCTTGCCCACTTGCATATTATTGGCTGTTCTCTGTCAGTTTCACGAACTTCACTGGGGTGAAGGTCATTGCTATTGTGTTGCGCACTCCTGTTTTTCCACTCATTGTTTTCTCCCTTTTCCCGCCAAAATCTATGCACACAAAGAATGACAGCTAACTTCCTTATTTGTTCAGTATCGCCATTACAAAATTAAAATGTTTTAATACGGTCTATTTAATTTAAAGAGCTACAAGAATAAAATAATAAAGGTAAAATTAAAATTAAAAGCTGGATGACTACTTTTTGATCTTCTGCACTGATCACACATCGGAGAACGAAAAACGGGGGGGTTAGAATCTTTCCAAATGAATTGTAATTATTCCAGTCAAATCTATCTTAAATTCTCTGTTTAATTACACAGATATGCTCTACGCCATGAGAGCATATCTGTAGTGGCAGGTTATGTATAATATTATCAACAATATGACACACGTCCCGTCACACTGTCATGGATGATAATATAACTTCATTTGCCGATATGTTATGTACTATTATGTATTATTATATTTTAAAGATAAACCCAGAAGATACTTCATTTCTAAAGATTGGTAGCTAATCCCTATGAAATACCATAATAGATTTTTAGATTATATATTTAGAAGACTATTATTTTGTTAAATCTGAAGCAAACTTAAAGTTTAATTTCTACTACTGATTATTTCTTGAAAAATATGTAATGATTTAATTCACGTATTCGCCCTTTTATTGTTGAGTGTGCTTTGCCAACTTATCGCTTACTTCCTCGTATAGTTATCACGTTATTACACAGCATTTCTGCTAAAATAATAATAATATACAGGTGAACCTGGCATAACGAGTGATTCACATTACCAGCAAAACAAATTGTAAAAAAATGACTCGCTTAACAAGCAATAACGAGTGAGGAGGAGACAACACGGGAAACTGTTGTGGTCGTACATTGAGACGTATCACTTTAATAAAGTAGTGGCTATGCAAGCTACAAATTTATTTAATGACAATGCTGTAAGAAAAAAGCAAATGTCTCTAGACTCCTTTCTAGTAAAAGAGGATGCAAAAAAAAGTCCACGTACTGCCAGTGCTTCTAAAAGATTTAAAGCTAGGGAGTCAGTAGAGAATGCAGCGAGTGAAGAAGAGTTTCTCTTAGTGGAAGATACTCCTCCTCCAATACCGTACTTTCACGAATATAACCCGTGGGTTATACAGTTTTTTACATCCGCAGGAGGGGGTAGGGGGTATCCAGGGGTGCGGGGTTTCCAAATATTTTTTACATGAATGACGAGAGAGATGAAAACCAAGAAGAGGGTGAACTATTTGGGATGATGAAAAGCGCACCATGGGATAGGCCACCCACCACTTCCTATTCATTGCAGGATTCTCCCCAGGCCCTTTTGAACGGGCGCGCCGCCCGGCTAATTTTGGCGACCGCCCGACTGAATACACGAAAAACTGCACACAACTGCATAATATTTTATTTGTTTTAAATTTTTGTCTGCCCGGCTATTTTATCTTTCCACCCATCTGATAAAATTTTCTGGGGAGAACACTGCATTGGATTCATCAAAATTGAAATATCTGCTTCGGTTACTAAAATAAAAAGGGGGGCTCATTTTCGTATCCATTCTGTATAAAGGGCTGCTAGTTTGCTTTCATTTATCAGTTGCTTATTTTGTCTGCTGGATCCATTCTTTGCTAATTTCTGATTGAATATCCTGCTCTATTTTTCTTTTCTAAACTCTTCTTCCATTTCTTATTCTTTCTCTTGTAAGTTTTTATACTGGCTGTGGTCTAAAACCCTCACCGGTGAGAGAATGACGACGTAATTTCTCACTGGGCTAACAGTCTTTTTCTCGATGAGGACGGTTAGACTGACTGGCGAGGAATAGCAGAACTAACTGGCGTTTTTGACCGTGTTAAAATGACATCATAGTTTTCTCACCGGGATTTCTGACCGACCAAACGCTAACTCTTATCACAGGTGAGAATTTTTAACCTCAACCACTGCCAAAACAATTTTTATTAATTTTAATTCAGTTTAGTGTTTGAAATCATTATATTTATTAATTACCTGCTTTAAATAATATTATCCCAAAGTTTTTTGAGTCCTGTATATTGGATACCCCGCAGGGTTTACAGGGGTGCGGGGTTTCCAAAATATTTTTTACATAAAATATGAATTTCGTGGGGTATACAAGGGTGCGGGTATAGTCGCGAAAATTCAGTGACTTTCCCTGTCTCTCCCAATAAATAATAAACAAATTAAATAAATATATATTTTGAGTATTTTTTCAGTATGGAATACATTATTATATTTTACATAGATGAGAAAAATGGTTTCGCGTAACGAGTAAGATTCGGATAATGCTCGTTAACCGAAGTTCCACTGTATATTGATTTATTAATAATAAAGAAAAAACTTCCCTAATAAAGACTCAAAATCAGATTTCAGTCAAAACAGTTGAACGTCACTCATTATGCCTACCTAAACTTGTTGCCAAGAAACGATAAAATGGCAACATCCGAAGTGATTCGAACTCGACTTCTTGCCTGAACCGATTAATCTCACTGGTTTCAAGTATTGCAAGAAGCCTAACATCATTCACATAAATGAAAACGCTTTTGGAATGGACTGTACATCTGCAGCCCCACATTAAAAACCTCATTTGTGGACTTGGTGATTTCTGTCCTTATTTTGTTTGATACTAAAGGAGATAGGGTTTGCAGAAAATTTGGAGGAGAGGTCAAGAATGATTTACTTTAAGCCAAAATTCTCTATTAAAATGTGTTTTATTATTGGTTTCTGGGATGCAGCTTTTAAAATTAAAATTATGGATTTGTTTGAATAATAACATAATTTTTATTACTGGGGGAAAAAATTATTATTATTACATATAATTTATTATAAGAATTACGCTTAAAATTTGGAGGAAACTTATGCCCCACCGTCAATATAAAAATATTTATCTGTCTTTTAAATGATGAATGACAAAGAGCAGGATTGTGCTTCACAGTCTAAAGCCAGGCATCCAATTTCGAATGATAAATCGTTTCAAAGGTTTATAACATTAAACTGAAAATGTTGTTCGGGATATTTAGTTGTTTGGTACGGTATTTGTATTTTTCCATTTCTAGTCTTAGGATGGTAGTCTCCATAAAGTAACCACTGTTGGATATAAGCTATCGGATGATCACCACAACATATGGCATTAGATAACTCACTAACCAAGCCATTTTTCCTTATATTTTCAAGAGTGGTCAGTTAATTTGGTAACATTTGTTAGTTATCGATTTTGTATTTAGATAATTTGTAAGCCTTACGAATGACTTCATAATAAGGAACGGTTATAAGTTAGCTTTCTCAATGCTATCCCAAAATACTGCAGTGTAATCAAGGATTGGGCATATCACAGTGAGGATGAACCGAATCATTTCCGTATGCAAGAGAAATTGCCGAATGTTTTATTAGATACCTTTTCTTATGAAGATTAACGATAATCTGATCAATCATATTGTTGAAACACAACTTAAGAGTCAAACATAACTCTCAAGATCTTCATATTATTTGAATTTTGGTTCTTCCTGGATGCTATAAAGATTGATGTTTCATCTTTATTTAGTTTAAGTTCTCTCTTACTATATCACTTGTGCAGGTAGGTAATGTCTTGATCTAACTAGATCATAGTTTCTTCATCGTCCTGAGGGTGGTAAGATGTAATAATTATAAAGAGAAAAATGAAGCATTTTTACCACCCTTATTTTCAAAATGAAAGTTTAGGGTTTTTTTTCACTTACAAGAAACAATCTTACTGGCAAAGCAAATTCTGACATCACAAACTGCTCCACACAAAAAAAAAATCCATAGACATGCAGGAAAACTGAAACTATTAAAAATTTTTTTGGAAAAAACCCGAAATTGGAAAGGAAAAATTGCTAAAATGTGTTTTCATCAGGAACAAACCTGTATGCAAAATTTAAGAGCGAATGGAAAAGCATAAGTGCTTCAAAGTTCGACTGAAAGGTTCTGTACCATCTCACAAGATCCAAGAGCGAGTTAATATAAGGGTGGTAAAAAGAAAGTCGTCATCCACATAGCTGAGTACTTTAAGTTATACCGGTGGTCATAAATTTTTGATATAGTAACAGCATACAGTAAGGGGCCAATAGCGGACCCTTGAATAATTTCTCTGATTGACGGTTTTTTTTAATCATATGAGACTGTTGTACATAATAAGTTTACGCAGTTTGTTAGGTAATCTTTATGAGGTGTATATATGGTTCAGTAACATCATAAGAACTCAAATCTTGTTTTAATTGACTCCTGGAAATTGTATCAAAGGCCTTTGAGATGTCAGTTTGGGTGCTTATATATTTATGGCCTTGATCCATTGCCTAAGTAGCATGTAAACAGGATGATTCTACAAGGTCAAGCCAAAATGAAAAGGTAGGTAGAGGGCAAAATCCTGAGCAAAAAAGTCTAGTCACGTTTTTCGATCTGAGGCTGTTAAAAAGTCACAGAGCTTTAAAGTTCCATGACATCACTTCCGTTTCAGTCAAAAAAATTTTTTAACATACTTTAATTTCCAGTTTTAAATGTTCTATAAATAGTAACCACTTAAAAACTATTTTATTGCATACAGAAAAGATGTTTTGTTAAATTAGCAAATAATTATGTAAATGAAACTTAATCATTTTCCAATGCATCATTTCGAGTACTTAATCTAATGTAATAGGAATTAAAGTTATGTTATTTAAAATAATTAAATATTGCAATTATTAATTTTTTTTTCTTTTTACTTTCTTATACATAATATAAGGAAGTATTGTAATCACGAAAAATTTCGACCTCCAGATTTCCACTGATCTTCACGTTTTAGGGTCCCTAGATTACGAAAAAGTGATTTCTGGAAAATGTCTGTGTGTCAGTCAGTGTGCGTACGATTGTGTCCAAACGGCTAAAGCTATCGAGACCAAACTTTAAACTTATTATAATCTTCCTCGGGAGGTCTGATTAGTTTTCCAGTGGAATCGGTGAACCGGAAGTATCTGTCTACTCCAGCGCCAAAATAAAAATTTTGAAATATCTCGTTAACCATTGCGTTTATGAAAATTTTGAAAAGTGTTACAATTACAATTTTAAACAACTTTTATTAAGAAAATTTTTCAAAATTCCAACCGGAAGTACCAGTTCTACTCTAGTCAAAATCCAGTTTTTTGGTAATACAGGCGAAATAGGACGGAATAGGAAAATTTGTAAAGTATACAAAAATGTTTAAAAGCTAATTTTAACGACTTTTGTTTAGAAAATTTTTCAAAATTCCAACCGGAAGTACCAGTTTTACTCTTATCAAAATCCAGTGTTTTGCTAAAATAGGCGAAAGAAAATGGTATAGGAAAATTTGGAATCTACACCAAAGTGTTTGGAAGCTAATTTGAAGTAACTTTTATTCACAAAATTTCTATCAGAAGTAGCTATTTTAGACAGTTGTTTTATTTTTTTCTGTATTTGGACCAGGACATTTATGTATAAGAAAGTTAGGTGGTGACCGCACCTCATTTTTTTTTTTATCTCATCTTATGCATCAAACTACAAGGGTCAATCAGAAAGTAAGTTACACTCAGCACCATCTGTGGTCAAAGAGCGCCAACATCATTTGCCTTTTTTAAGGATGTTGCCTGTATGTCTATAATTGCAATGTGGCATGATCCCATGCGCTCACGCGTTTACTGCGTACGCAAGAGTAAGTATTGTTATCATGGCGCAGCAACTGGTTGTACACTCCAAATTGGAGATTCGCGAAACAATCCGTTCTTTGTGGGTGAAAGGCCTAAATTGCACTGAAATCCATAATGAAATCTGCAGTGATTAAGGGGATAATGTGATTTCTTGTCCTGCAATTGTGAGTGGTGCCAGGAGTTCGAAAATGGGCGCTCAGATTTGACAGACGAATACAGCGCAGGAAGACCATCCACGTCCGACACTCCCGAGCACATTGCCCATGTTAATGAGATGATTCTGGACAACTGACGAGTCAGAATTAAAGTAATCACCAGAATGCTTAGCGTTTTTTATGGGAGTGTGCTGACATGGCTGAGAAACACTGGAGCGGATTTTTACCGCAACGGCATGGAAAAGTTAATTTCACGTTCAGACAAGTGTTTACAATTGTTTGGTGATTATGTAGAAAAGTGAAATAAATGGTGCATGTTTTCTCAGATTGTGTGCATGGGATCATAACTTACATCTGTTTTTACTGTTTCAGAGTGTAACTTACTTTCTGATTCACCCTCGTATTTTCATTTCAATAAACAATACATACTGTTTTTTATTTTGAATTTTAAAATCTTCTACAGTATAAACTTTAATTAGTTGAAAAATTTTTCAAAAAATATGTTATAAAATAAAGAAAAGAAATAAAAGCTTGGTTATTAAATTACAAATTGGTTATCAAACTGAAACGCAATTATTTTCAAACACTCATTTCTGAATGCTTCGTTCATACTCTTGCGTCTCAGACAACAAATCAGAAGTGACGTTACGAAAATTTAAAGCACTATAAGTTTTAAACGGAGTCTCAGATCAAAAAACACAACTAGACGTTTTTGCTCAGAATTTCATCCTCTACCTATCTTTTCATTTTGGCACGACCTTTTAGAATCATCCTCTATGTAATATTTTCGGAATCCACACAACATTACAACCAGGGTGACTCCCACATTGCTGTACAGGATTTTAGGCATAAATACCTGACCAAATCTTTAAAAATCAACTTTTTGACAATTTTCATTAAAGGTGGTAAAACCATCATAGGACAATAATTCCCTATTTGATCAAAGCTATCAGATTTATACAAAGGTACTATAAGTGAATATTTGAGTTTTTGGGGAAATTTCTGTCGATTGACAATATTTAAACTATGTTGGCGGATTTTATCCCGACCAAACTGGTCCGATTGCTTAAGTAAGCATGCAGGAATATCTGTAATGACATTTGAGTCTTTAAGTTAATTCTTAAAGACTAAGGAAGAAGACGCATCCAGGTACGAGCATCGGACTCTGTACCAGACCCAGGTGATTGAGCAGTAAAACCAAGTCAACCAACAACAACATCAACAAGTTAAGAGGAAAAAGGTTTTATCAAACCAAGCTTTTATAATGTTTTATTTAGTGGCAACAATACAGCTTAATTTTGCAACAATAAACAATAGACAAATTTACTCTCGCCATAACGAAATGTCCAATTGTTACAACAATCAATTCGTAGTAATGAGTTATTACCATTAGAACACGAACCAATGAACAGATTTGAAAATTTTTTTCTTTATCATAAATTGTCATCGATTCTGCATAAGTGTGTCAAATTGCAGCTCCCTAGCTTGTCGGAAAGTTGGTTTAATATTGATTACAAGATTTGACTTAAACAACTAACACAGCAAAGTTAATAAAAGCTTATAAAAAAGTGGATAGCATTCAGTACTACATGAACAATTTTGTGACCGATTTGATGTTCGCGGATGATAGTGCCATATTCGCCGACACAGATGCAGAGGCCACTGACATCCTTTACAACATCACTCGTATCGCCCAAACCTACGGCCTAAGAATCAGTGCAGACAAAACTAAAGTTATGACCACGGATTGATCACAGGCCAACATTCACCTTGATGGAGTCCAAATCAAGAAAGTCCATGAATTCAAATACATGTATATGAGATCGCTGCTGCAGGAGAAAAAATGTGGCATCCAGCATTGAAGTCCACAGCAGGATTGGCCAGGCAGCTGCAGCATTCGGCTCACACAAATGATAAATTCATTTGCCAGGTTTACTATTGCAACCATTCGCCAACCCGTGATAATACGGATCATTCTGTGAAAAGCATGATAAAGGTCACAATCTAGGGTAAAGTGATAGCCTGGATCAGTGATAAACGAAACTGTGATAAACGAGGGTAGACAACATCTCCACCAAAAACCAAACCTAACCTAACCTAAGCCACCATGGTTAGAGTATCAGGACGGTAACCCGAAGGTCCCTGATTCAAGTCCCTGGAAATTTCTTTACTATTTTTCTCTATTTATTCATCAATATCGGAAGTAATGGCATAAAAAAATCCTTTTAAGACCATTTTCCAATTATTATTATAATATCTTTATCCTTTCTATTTTTAAGAACAGATTGACACATTCATATATCAGAAACTCCTGAATGAAACGGCTGAAATACGTATTTTGTATGAAAAATGTGATTTAAACCTTAGTTTTCCATTTTATTTATTTGTTTTACTGGTTTACTGAAGTTGTAGTAAGAAAGAGCTAAACTGGTAAATCGTTGTAATAATGTACCATTTAATATTGATATCCATAGTTTTTAGAAATTTGTTTATCTATGAAAACTGAATGTTTGGAATTCATATTCTGTTTTATTCATTATTAGGTGACTTCAATGAAAACCACACAGAAGATTTAAATGTTCAAGGGCTCTTTTGATGATGAACACCAAAGATCAAATAACATCATTAAGTAAGAAAAATGAATTCTGATGTATCGCCTGCAATCCAAGGATTATTTACCAATGATAACTTTCTAAATACTACTTTTCCTATGCAATCCAATCTCCGATATTCATTTACATTTACTGTGCTGCTTTCAACTATTGTAGGTTTACTATCTTTGTGTACAATATTAGGAAACAGTACGGTTATTTTATCTTTTATTCGAGACAAGAAACTACGAAAAATACGTAACTATTATATTTTGAATTTAGCTATCTGTGATTTAGGAATTGGTTCATTTGTTACAATAACTGCTCTTATAAATGAACTCTTTCTACAGTGGCAATTTGGATTACCTTTCTGCAAGTTGTGGTTGTGTGCTGATTATGTGCTGTTATGTGAATCTATCTTAACACTGTTGTTAATATGTTGGGATCGTCTGCTTCTGACTACTAAGCCACTTCAATACATGACCCAACAGACCTCACGGCATGCATTAATGAAAATAATGATAACTTGGGGCTGTTCTATACTTTTACAGTGTCCAATAATTCTTTTGGAAGAACTGTTTGATACACATCAAGGTTCACTTGTTAAATGTTATGTACAAGTACAACGCTATCCAGTATTTATTGGCCTTAAGACCACTTTGCAGTTCATCATTCCACTAATATTAATGATAGGAATGATAGCACAAATATTTAGAAACATTCATTACAAAACTTTAAAATACAGTTCGCGTCAAAAAGTCATCAGATTTAGAGAAGGATCAGGACAAATCAACCCAATTGTTTTGAGAACAGTTAGCAAATTATGTTCTACAGAAGAAAATATTTCAAGATCTACGAGGAAAAACCTTTACCCTCATTTACATAACCATAGTTCTAGAGAGATAAATTCAGACAAAATTGTAAGCCTGCAATGTACATGCAGAAATAGAACCTTCAACTGTGGATTTTCTCAGGTTGCAGCACTGTCAGTTCAATATTCTGTGCTTCCAATTGACTGGTGGCCATGGAAAAACCAACGATTTCCAACAAACAATCAACTTAATAACTTGCTTAGCAATCACCATGTTTGTTCAAATGATAACCCAAATATAATGACACAAACTAAGTCAAGATGGCCAAAAAAGGCAACTATAAAAACAAAATCTAATTCTATTCCTAAGAACGGCATACGAGGATCTAAGTTTATCATACTTAAACAATTTTTAGTTACTATTGTTACTGTGCATACATTATGCTGGTTTCCTTACATCATAGGGGAATTTACTCAAATTATCTGTAAAATTTGTATCAATGACGCAGCTCATCGTTTCTTATATTGGGGACTTTACTACAATTCTACCATAAACCCATTTTTATACGCTATCATTCTTAAACGTTTTTCTTTAAACTTTCATAAAATATGGTGTTCTTGGATCCCAGAATGGGATAAAGAGAGTACATGCAGCGAAATGACAGCAAGAGCTCTAGCTTAGGCAAGATTTAATTCAGTGCTTTCTAACATTTACTTCATTCCAAATAGATTTCTTTTACATTATTATCAATTATCCAAAGACACAAAAATCTTACTTTAAACAATGTATAACAATTTAAACTATCAGCTAATATTAAGTGAAATATTAGTTCTCCAAAACATATCACAAGAAATTTCTACATTAAATTTATTTCATTCTCAACAAAACCTTAATACTTTTCTTCCGTTTAAACTTTATTTAAATTTATTTTGTTACTCATGTCTAACTTGGTTTATACTGTAATGAATCATTACATTTACTTCCTTCTATTACAATGAAGATCAAATCATGAACTTTTTTTTGCAGTAACGCTCTATTGATAAGCTTCTAGGGCCGGTAAACATGTACCGTATTTATTCTACTATAATGCGAAAAATTTTGGCCTGATAAAGCACCTAAATTTGTGGGACCGCATTATACAAGAGTATAATGTTAGCGCTGCAATGACTAGGGGGGGGGGGGTAAACCGAACTTAAGGCTGATGAAGTTCAAACGAAACTAGCATATAAGTCATAGAACTTTAATTATCCCGTATATACAATGTACAGTTCATTATATGGCAAATTAATTCATTTTTTATATGAAAATTAAAAATTGGAGTTTTTCCCCTGTATATTCTTGCCTATTTTATTTCTCGCGACAAGTCAAAAATGGGGACCGCATTATACAAGAGGATAAAATTTTTACTGGTTTTTTGGGCTCTGAAAGTAAAATCGCATTATACAAGAATCGCATTATAGTAGAATAAATATGGTAGATCTACCACTAGCAAGAAGAGAGAGAAAAAGTACTCATTTTTATTTGATGATGACAGATTTACTAGAACTGGTAAGCATGACATCGGTTCCTGGCCCGTTGCATAGTGATTCTAAACAATAGGTTTAATCACTGAAGAAAAATATGTTTTTTCATCTGTGGTTAAACCTAATGGTTTGGAATCGCTAGGCAACAGGCCAGGAACTGAGGTCACTACTTACCAGCTCTATTAATGTACGTCTTCATTGGAAAATATTTTTTTTAAATTCTTCCTCATGTCTTGTTTAATTTAAAACATATTCTCTCCACTTTAAAATACGATTAACATAATTGTACACGTGATTCAAATGACTTAATTCTTCACTTCACATTGCTAAAAAACAAGCCCTGACAAAATTAATGAATATTTTATATCTAAATATAGCCACTGAATGTTTTACTGAACAACTGGTACATGTATTGTGTTTTATTAAAGTTTTAATTTGAAGCTTTCCATTTATCATATACAGAATTAACAAATGAGAAAAAATTTTGAAATGCATGGTAAAAAAATGTTAACAAGTTGCTCCATTAACTTCCAAAAACAATTTAAAATTCAGTAAGGGCAATATCTATTCTTTTCACTTTCATCTTCTAATATATGATATATATAAAATAGAATTATTCTATAAGATAATCTATTCCAGAACTGAAAAACAGATATTTATTGACAAATTCAAATTAGTAATATGTGCACTTAATCCATGTTACTAACAATCATGAAGTGTATAAAGGATTAAACGTATTCAGTAACATTTGCTATAAGTTTTTGGTGAATCAATGCAGAATCAACTTATAACATCATTTTCAAAGCAACATCTAAATATCAACTAGGAATATAAGAGAAGCAACAATACGATATCAAAGGTTAAAGAAAGCACAGATGCAACAAGCGAATACAACTCAGAAGAAACAGCGACCACAGTGCTATAAAGTGATACCAAGGATACACAATTTATTTTTATTATGTTATGGTATTTTCCATAAATATTTCATTCCTGTGACTAGATTCTTTCTTGATTCACACACAATATTCATTCCATTCTTAATTAAGCTATTGCTTGTGTTAGCATGGCATTTGGAAGTGTACCTTGATACCATCTGGTATGCTGCAAAATTTTGTTTCACAATATTTAATATGGGTTTGTCGCATCTTATTTCTTAAACCTGTGACATTACTCTTACTATTGCTTTAAGATTGTTCAAGCAACATTGTTGAAATTTTAATTTTAGCAATTAAAATTTTGGATATTTCAGAAAATTAGTTATTTCTTTATCTTCTGCCTTATAAATTTTCATGTTTACAATATATGATATTGGTATTGGTGCTTTTTCTGTTTTTGTAACATATAAAATTCTATGATATCTTCTATTTTTCCAAAATTGTGTTTAATTTCATTTATACGCTGGGCATAATTTGACTTATTAGCATTATATTGTTTGCATGGATATAAATTTATATTGTGTGTCAAAGTCAATCTGTCATGCCAATACAGAATTTAGAACATGAACCATATTTTACTTCGTACACTTGTTGTTTTGTAATTTAATTCAATTTTTAAGTGGTTCTCTTCTGTGCAAAACAGATTGTTTTTCATTGAATTCTTGTATGAAATGCTATGTTCACTCTTGATTGTGTAGAATGTTTGCTATTCCATATACAATTTTGTTGAAGTAAAAGTGTAGACCATGAGGAGACTGTAGGAATTGTGCAGAGTTAAGGGATTAAGATGACAGTCTTAAAATCGACACATTCGAAAAACGCCATTTACTAACTTAACAGAAAAGTAATTGTACACAAGATTCACGGCATTAACAATGATACAACATCTATTGCATACACGCGTGACATTCAATTGTAACAATCCCCAATACCCCCTCTCAATTGAAAGTCTCTGAATAGGAATAGTTTTTGAGTTTAATGCCATCACAACAGGCTTGATGCTTGGAAGTGGCTAGGGGTTTAGTCAGCATGTCAGCTAACATGCCCTCGGTAGGAATATATTTCACTGCAATAGGTTGATATGATGAATTATGAAGTGATATCTGATGTCTATGTGCTTCGATCTATTGTGAATCACTGGATTTTTGGCTAGTTTAGCAGCTTCTTGATCGTGACAGTACACAGTCACTTCAAGAGTCTGGGAAGGTTTAACCTCGTTGAGAAATTCATCAAGTAAATGGCTTCTTTCATCGCATCCGATAGGCTCATGCATTCGGCCTATGTTTGCGAGAGGGCTACAATTCTTTGCTTATGACTTTCCCATGAGATAGCAGCTTCTCCCAAGATGATTACATAGCCAGTATACGATCTTCGATCATTCACGCAGCTTCTGCATATCCGACGAGACCATTTCCAGATTTTTGGAATCTGAAGGTCAATTTGGAGGTTCCTTTAAGATATCGTAAAACATGTTTCGCAACCATCCAATGGCTTTTATTGAATTTATCATTGAATTGGCTGAGAGCACTTACTATGAAGGCGATATCTGGGCGGGTAGCCATTGCTAGGTACATGAGGCTGCCGATCAACTCTCTGTATGGACAAGGCAGCTTCTTTTCGGTTTCTTCATGTTGATCTTTATCTTGAGTTAAGCCTAATTTCCCTGGCACAATTGGTGTCTGTAGTTGTGTCTCTCTCCTTTAAGTCAGGGGTGTGTGACAAAGGAGGTTGAACTCGAACATCGGAACCGATTATGGTTTCTCCATTGATTGTGGTATCAATGTCTATAAATAATCGAAGTTGTTCTGGAGCAATTTCTTTCTGTCCGATTCCATATTCTGATTCAATGAATCTGATGTCACGTGTCACATGGACTTTTTTATCCTTTGGGATCCAGATCCGATGCTTTGGAGGTATTAGAATAACCAGCAAATATTCCTTCTGTGGCACGCACATCCAACTTTCCTTTGTTTGAATACTTGTCAAACGCAAAGGCACGGCATCCAAATGCTTACGACAATAGGTAATGTTAGGGCATTTTTTGATCCATAATTCAAATGGGGTCTTCCCTTTCAGGCTTTTAGAGACGCATCAATTCCGGGCGCGAGTAGCTGTCGTTATCACTTCAGCCCAAAATGCAGGTGGTAACCCAGACTGAATTAGTAAACATCGAGTCACTTCTACTAGCAATCGGTTTTTCCGTTCAGCTACTCCGTTTTGTTCTGGCATATACAGTGCAGAAAATCGATGTTCTATGCCCTATTTTTTGAAGGAATCATTCATAGTCTTACTATTATATTCTGTGCCGTTATCCTATTGAACACTTTTTATTTTGCAGTCAGTCAAGGTTTTGACAAACTGCTTGTACTGCACAAATTTGTCGAATACTTCGTTTTTATGATGCAAAAAGTATACTTCACACCAACGACTGTGATCATCAATAAATGTTAGGAAGTATTTTGCACCTCCCCAAGACTGAGTACGCATGGATCCACATATATCTGTGTGAATGATGTCTAAGAGTCCTCGAGACCTCCGATGCAAAGAGTGGAAAGGAATTCGGGTGGATTTTCCGAGGGCGCAAATGGAACACGGAAACAGTTTGCTGCTCGTATTTAACTTGATACCTGTAATTTTTCGTCCATTCGACATGATTTGTAAGTTGAGTTGATATGCCCTAGCAGATTGTGCCAAAGATCTATCAACGATTTTTGGCAGGCATCACAGACAGGACTGATTCAGGAGCCTCTTGAATGAAATAAAGATTGTTTTTGCGAAGAGCCACCATTTGTGTCTTCCCATTAGTATCCTTTATTATCGCCTTTTGCTTCATGAATATCACTCAACAGTTCTTATCTGTGTCTTGGCGACTGGCATCAAATTAGCACTTAGTTGTGGTACATAAAGTGTGTCCTTGACTTTAATTCTTTTTGTATCAACATCAACGATCGTCGTAAATCATGCGCATCCCTTAACGTCAAGTTTGGCCATCTTTCCGCTTGCAAATTTCAGTTCGCTGTTCACTTGCTTTGTGACTGTGAAAGTTTTTTTGCTGTGCGTCATATGCAACGTGCATCCACTATCTAAGCACCACTGTTCTGTTTTCATTCTGTCAGATATGAAGTAGTTACGTTCGTCTAATTGCATGTGAGTAGGCAGGGGCAAGCGGTTGGCATCTTTCTTGCCTTCCTTATTCTTTCTGAAGAAGCAGTCGTCTTCTTTTTGTCCCATTTTTTTGCAAAATCAACATTCATTTCTCTTCCGAGGATTACGATTATTTTCATTATTAAATTTTTGTCAGCTGATTCCTATGAGATTTCTGCTCTGAGTAGAGAACACTGTTATTTTCATTGTCTACATGCTCAACTTTTTGTTCACTATATTCTATGATTTTAAATTTTAAAGTTTCAATATTGGGGAGTGAATCCCGTGACTCCATAGCGCATTTGAAAAGTTCATAGCTATCGTGTAGGTTAAGCAACAGCATGATTACAAGTAACTTTTCATTTATGTCGATATCCATAGTAGCAAGTTTATCTACAGTGTCGAAGAATTCTGCTATATGCATGTGAACGTCACCTTCTTCCAACATTTTTAATTACAAAAGGAACTTAAGAAATACAATGGTCCGAGCAGGGCCTTTTGGTGAATAAATACCTTGGAGCTCGTCCCATACTTCTTTGGAAGTTTCGCATCCTTTGATGTGTTTCAGCTCTGAAGGGCCGATGGAGAGTATAATATCCGATCTGGCTTTTCGGTCTTGTTATATCCATTCAGCGTGGGCCTTGGAATCCTTTTCCCTTTTTGGTAAGGAAGTTCTCCAGATGTATATTCCCATAAATCGCTTTTGATGAGTGGATGGCATGTGAACAGTTGTCTCGTTTATTGTATGATCTGACATGCTCTTTAAACGTGTCATGAAGCTGCAAGTTGAGAGGCCTATATAATATTTGTCACTCCTGGTTGGTCAAACTTATCGTGATTAATGGTGGAGGGCGGATTCAGATGACGGAGAGAAGGGGGGGGGGGGCATAGGGATACTTGGAGGCCGAGGGATGACAGATATACAGATAGCTGGGCAAAATGGGGGCTTAAGTATACCAAGGAGACCCATTTCTTGGAGGGGATGGGGATCAGGTGGGTCGAGGCCGAGGAGGGCACATTTTCGGCGTTGGAGTATACGGGAGACGGTAGACTGGGAGCAAGGGAGCGGATGATGCAGAATTCAGATAGGCGGGCAGGGGGTTGAGGGGGAGTTTCAAGGCCCGGTCAATAAGGAAACATAAGGAAGCATGCTTGTGTATAGGTGGGTGTGAGGAAGAGTGGTGGATAAGATTGGAGGAGGTAGTTAGCTTACGGAATACGGAGAAGGTTAAGCGGTTGGTGCGGACATTGTTAGTAATAAGGTTAAGTCTAGGTATGGGAGGGATCTGTTACTTTCGGTTTCGAAGGTGAATTGGATATGGGGGGGCAACTGTTCACATTATGCCATCCACCTGGCAAGCACCGGGCACTCCCTTAGACCACAAAGTGAAGT
Organism: Rhysida immarginata; assembly: GCA_023313115.1. Lineage (NCBI taxonomy): Eukaryota > Metazoa > Arthropoda > Chilopoda > Scolopendromorpha > Scolopendridae > Rhysida > Rhysida immarginata. The sequence goes on from JAHWFO010008154.1 coordinate 531,218, forward strand.
GATGTCAGTTATGCACGTTTGCAATAAACTCTCCAAAACAGCCACCCTGGAATCTATCGAGATCTACAAGGCCAAGAGGTCCAACCCCGACCAATTACTAAATTGCCAGACTGAGTTCGATGTGTTCTCCATGCTCAATCCTCTGTCAGACTTTTTGTAATCTTTTCTTTGTATTTGTTTTTGTACTTTGCTTTATATAATTTTTTCATTTTGTAATTCTTCAATTTTGGATTCTTTCAGTCTTGCTTTATATAATTTTTATTTTCATTTTGTAATTCTTCAGTTTTGTATCTATTCAGTCCTGTTTTGTCATTTGACAACCGGATACGACCTCTTTTCGGTCCGCATCTGTGACCCCACGCATTTTTTGTATTTCTTTTTCCTTTTTTCCTTAGTTTATTTGACTTATTGGTTAATTTTCTTATTGGTTATTTTTTTGTCTTGCCCTGTCCATCCATACTCATTGGTTCATATGTACCCAAATTTCTGTATATAAAGGCTTGCGAGCCTCTTGTTGTGTATCCTTGAAGAAGCCGGGAATAAATGGCGAAACTAGTTGATAATCCTGTTGTCCATCTTTTATACTGCAAAGCCACCACTCACTTCGTCAGTAAGTACAGTATTATGATCCCACCTCTTTCTGATAAAAGTTTTTGACCTTATCATGAACATAACTAAATTTTAAAAGTAACTAAACAAATACTATATTATCTCTTTAAAAGGGCTTTTTTCTAAAAGACATCTATGATACTTTGCTTCATTACTCTTATCTAAAAAGAAATCTCAAGCAGAAGTGTTCTTCAAATTTGAATGCATCCTAGAAAACACAAACAGGTCAAAAAAAAAAAAAAACAAATTCACATCAGAATTGTTTGTACCCACATTCAAATGTTAAAGAAAATTTCCCATTACACATTTTAAGTCTTTGTGACCAGAAAAAGATCATTTTGATAGATATGTTCCATAAATAGAAATTTATACATAGTTTTTAATTCCCAGATATATAATTAATTGGCACCCCCCCCTACCATCAACCGTTGTTCAATAAAACATTTCGTGGTTAAAAATTTGTTTATTTTCAATATTATCATAATAAAATTGTAATTCTTTCTACAAAGTAGATTGAATAGGAGATGGACTAATCATCCCTTTTGTTACATAATCTCCAGTTCAGCCATTTGCCAAAAATCAAAATAAAATAAAATACTAGACCTAAATACTGTATTAACATTCAAGATACGCATATTATAGAATATCTTATCATGCATGCTTTACTTTATTTGTAAATAACTTCATAGAATGAATATCTGTAAATAAATCATAAATTTCAATTTGATAATACATTTATACAGAAGAGATGAGTTCCATGACTTAGCTGAAGATGGGAGCAGAAGTAGTGACAGTCAATCAGATTTAAGGCACAAGATGACTTGATTAGGCTTTTCTGGCTTCCAGGAAAGGAGGAATCGTAAATAATAGCTGGCTAAAAAGATTGTGGTTATGGTTGAATGTCTGGAGTATTATCTTTGTTCATCAAATTTTTCATTCTTCACTGCTATACATGTGCAATTGATAAGAGAATGAATCTGATTGGCCCTTTCTTTTGTTGCACAAGCTATAAGCATGAAAGAAGGAACAAATATTCTCAGAGCATCAATTCTCTATAAGGAAACTTCAAAATTTTCAAGTGCTTATTACAATAGAAAAGACCATAACAAAATAGACATTCAGTTATCTAAGACCATAAAACATGTGATATTCAACCTTAAAGTGGTCCTGATGTATAGAAAAAAACTTTTTTCCTATCTCAATTCCATATTGAAAAGATTTCACATGTAAAAGATGGCATCTATGAGTTAAGTATGTATTGTATTTAATTTAACAAGTTAGATCAACTACTAACTTACTTCAGGTATTAATACATATAAAGTACTCTAATTATTTACAAACCTGTAAATATAAATTTTATATAGCTTTTATTCAGCTATTTTTGAACAAAATGTTGTTATAATAGTTCTATATGTAACATGGATAAGTGCAATATTTTAGAATACTTTAATTGTTTAAAAAATTTCAAGGAATAAGCCTTCCACTTTTGTAATAATTTGTAAATTTTTTTTTTTTTAAATGTGAATATAAAAGCAAATGTGATTTACCAATATCAGTGTGCTTTATACAATATATTTAAGACGGTTCCCATAGATATAAAAAATTTTTACCAAACGGCTTACTTTTAGAAAAAATTGTACTTGTGTGTAATTAACCAATATATCAATGTACGGCATCAGGCAATATGATACCAATGTGTATTTCTATGTTTGTCTTTAAAGCTAAATCTAAAACTGATTTCAATACTGAAATTGAAAACATTTGACAAAAAGTACAAAGAAAAAGAGTTGAAGGAAGGGTTGGTTTAGGTTTGTTGGTGTCCAACAATTCACTTTTAGTTCAGAGTAATTAATCATTTTATTCTGCATTTACATTTCCTCTGGTTTTAAAAATAAATCAAAATTATATATTCAAGCTTAATCTTATATTTTATATAAATGTTTCCTTATCATTCACCGTAATGGAAATATATTTTCTAATCTACAATGATATAGGGTACAGCGAGAAATGAATGAAATCTCAATTAATCGTACTGGACTAACAAGGGAATCCCTCGAACATGTATGTCACAGATTTCCACCAAATTGAAATATGTTACTCAATTGAAGCTACAATAGATGCTTGCAAAATAAGAGTGCGGATTTTTGTTTCTTTCAAAATATGCCACGAAAACGAAAAAATTTGAGCAAACATATTCATACAAGGACTCCATTGTTAAAGCGGTGTATTAATGCGCTTAACGGAACTTCTTTCTTCCACTACTCACAGCAATAAGCACGAATCCAATTCAGATGAAATAGACAGCAGCAGACGGCAATTGAATGGCTTCTCAAATTTCTAAACAAACTTAGTTTTTAAAATAGATTATTACAATTAGCTAATTGCCTTCCAATAAAAAATGTCTGGAGTAATTAATAACCATTTCCTTAATTTATTATTTCAATTTATTAAATAATTTGGTAATCAAACTCGGGGCTGGCTTCATGTGCAACGTCGAGTAACACATTGCGTTGGTGAGGGGTTATGTATCGCGGTGCTTTATAATTTTAAATAAAAAATAGTATTCATGGAAGCTGTTGGAGTATGAATAGCTTGTCTCCAAATAAATAGCAGAGTGTTAAAGCTAAGTATTTTAACTTTCTATCTTGCTTACTGCTCATTAACAGCCTATGAGATGTTTCAAGTTTAAGAAGGAAATATATCAGTCAACATGTGTATAAATATAAAGAAATGTCTGCATTTAATTCATCTATAAGATACATAATATAACACATGTATTAACTTCACATGGAAAAAAATTACCAACATGTATACCTGCTTATCAAGAGAGAGTAAGAGCAGAGAAAAAATCAAAACAACAATAATCAAAGCTTAATCTTATCATGTCACAAGCTCACGAGACTCTATTGTTGCTCCTTCCAAAACATCTATTGTTGATGTCCACATTTTAACTTTGATAAACAAATAATATAATTTTACATTTATTTACAATAACAAATTTTGTACGAAACTATATTATAAAAAGTGATTAAAAAAAATATTTTTTTTTATTATTATTAATAAATCAACCAACAGAAGCCTACCTCATCTTATAAATTATTTCGAGACGAATAATTGTACAGCAAAATTAAGGTTTTATGCTTAAAAACAGTGCTCTAACTGCAATTCTTTTATCAATCACCGCTAACAAGTTTGCTTCCCCTCTTTCCGCCATGATTTTTTATCTCTGCACACTTCCGGGGTGCTTCACTGCCGCGCAACGCTGTCGCTTCCGCAGTGTGCTTGCGCACAAAAAAGAGGCTATCTGGGGTTCCTTTTAAGTTTAATGAATGAAATCTAAATTAAAATTTAATGTGGACTAACAAGGGAATCCCTCGAACATGTATGTCACAGATTTCCACCAAATTTAAATGTTACTCAATTGAAGCTGCAATAGATGCTTGCAAAATAAGAGCGTGCGAATTTTTGTTTCTTTCAAAATAAACCACGAAAACGAAAAAATTTGAGCACACATATTCATACAAGAACTCCATTGTTAAAGCGGTGTATTAATGTGCTTAACGGAACTTCTTTCTTCTACTACTCACAGCAATAAGCACGAATCCAATTCTTATGAAATAGACAGCAGCAGATGGCAATTGAATGGCTTCTCTAATTTCTAAACAAACTTAGTTTTTAAAATAGATTATTACAATTAGCTAATTGCCTTCCAGTAAAAAATGTCTAGAGTAATTAATAACCATTTCCTTAATTTATTATTTCATTTTATTAAGTAATTCGGTAATCAAACACGGGGCTGGCTTCATGTGCAACGCCGAGTAATACGTTGCGTTGGTGAGGGGTTATGCATCGCGGTGCTTTATAATTTTAAATAAAAATAGTATTCATGGATGCCTACCTCATCTTATAAATTATTTCGAGACGAATAATTGTACAGCAAAATTAAGGTCTTATGCTTAATAACAGTGCTCTAACTGCAATTCTTTATCGATTGCCGCTAACAAGTTCACTTATCCTCTTTCCGCCATGTTTTTTGAACTCTGTGCACTTCCGGGGTGTTTCACTGCCGTGCTTGCATGCAATAAAAAGTGCATTGGAATTCTATGTGGGGTTCCCTTGTAAGTGTAAATCGTACAAAAACAAAATATTTTCATTGCTCTAATCTTGTTAAACAAAAATCTATAATCAAAATATTAGGTACCATATTTGACAACCACCTGTCGTTTAGAGAGGAAATTGACCAGCTAATACTAACCCTCAATCGTAAAAGTTATTTAGTTAAACGTATAAGATCCATTGCTACTATATCTATGTTACGCCAATTTATTTATGCTACCATTGTTACCAGCTTGTCTTATAGCGCCCTCTTCTGGTCCGCTGCTACCAACTGTAATCTTAACCGTCTCACCACTGCTTACAATTGCATAATTCGTATCGCTTTTAAATTAAGGAAAATGTACTCTGTACCCAGGCTTGCTGTCAGTATAAACTGCCCACATTAAAAACTATTAAAAATATTGCTCTGACATCTGAAATTGTAAATTCCATTAGCAGTGCTGACCACCCTGCTTCATTTGTAAAAAACGGTTTATGCGTCAGTGACCATTACCGCTTTACCCGTCATTACAAAATTTAAGTTCCTCATCATGTGTTGTCTTTCACTTCTAGCGATTACAGCGATTGCTCCTTGGAATCAATTACCTTCCTCGATGCACCTTAAATTATATGCTTGCCCATCCCATCTTGCCGGCCAGGTGGCCGAGAGGGCTAGGGCGTAGGCTTTCTAGTTCTCAAGTCCGCCTGGTTGTGGGTTCAAATCCCGCCGTGGGCATGGATGTTTGTGTTTGTCCTGGGCTGCGTACAGATATAACTTGTGTAACAGGCACAAAATGACCTTAGTAGTCGACGCCAGAATTTCTAATAAACCAACGAATAACCCATTCCATCTTTGTAAAGACTCTTGTATTCATTACAAACATCTTCTAAAAGACTATTATTTAAGCTGCCAAAATCATGAGTAGTTGCCATCTCTTCCTTTTAATTTTTAATACTCCTTGGAGTGACACCTAATAATAAACAATCAATCAATCAATAACTTTATTCCAAAAAGGAAAAGGAATGCCATAAAACAGCTCTAAAAGCCAAAACAAGGATTTCCTAAAATACATAAAAAGTCAAAAGGCTTAACACTGAATAAAACATCAAAATCAAGAATCAAAGTTTATAGAAAACAGAAATTTATACAATACATTCAGAAAGAGAGAAAAAAATCATCATCAAGACATCAAAATTCATTATACTGAGTAATCATATTATTAATAAAGCCTAATTTAGACTTAACATAAAATAATTTCTTTTTTCTAGAGCATCTAAAACAATCCAAATTCAAACATTCAAGTACTTCAGGAGCAAAAATTTAACCATTTAAAAGATTGTTAATAAAGTTAAAACATTCAATTTTATAAATTAGCATGGGATCAGGGATTCCAGTTCGTTCAGACATGATTGTAAAAGAATAATTTTCCCTAATACTACAAATTTTTGAAAAAGCACAAGATAAAATCTACTATAAATAGTTTTTAGTCTTTGCAGGTAGGAAAAAGCACAATTCCCCCATACAATAATCAAGTATCTAATAATTGGTATAACAAATATTAAAAAATAAAATAAGCACATTAGAACTTTTAAATCTTACTGCGATTTTGGACAAGATCCCAACTCGCTTCAGACAGCTACTGATAACATAGTCAATGTGCTTATGAAATCTACACTGAGAATCCAAAAAGATACCAAGATCCTGCACACATTTAACTTTTTCGATTTCAAAGTCACACAATTTATAAGAAAATTCAATTGGATTGGATTTTCTAGTAATAGTCAATACTTTAAGTTTTATCAACATTAAACTGAAGTTTATTACTAGTGCACCATCGTGCAAATGAAGCAACGAGATTCTGGAGAACATTACAGTCACTCCTTTGTTTGATGATATTAAAAATCTTCGTATCATCGGCAAACATTAATCCTTTATCTTCAAGAATATCGAAAGCATCATTCACAAACAAAATAAAAAGTAGAGGTCCTTAGGGGACCCCTATGTTAATAGGAAATCCAAAATCAGTAAGAAAGATGACATTAAGAATTTTCAAGACGTTAAGTCTTGCTAGCTTGCCAATCAAAAGAGTGTGATCAACCCTGTCAAAAGCCTTACTTAGATCCATATAAACAACACCAATTTGGTCCTTATGATAATTTTGCAAAATGAAAGAAGATTAGTACATGTATTTTTTCCTCTCAAAAAGCCATGCTGAAACTCAGATACAAGAGATTCCGTCTCTGCTCTAAGCAGTCTAAATAATATAATTTCAAAGATTTTCCCAAAGACCGGAATCAAGAAAATTGGTCTATAATTTGCGGGATCTAATGGACTTTCCGTTTTAAATATGGGACAGATCCATTTCCAACAATCCGGTTAATACCCTATCTTAAGACATTTATTAAAAATACGAGTAAAAGGGGCTTTAATATATTCAACACAGCCTTTTAAAATAAAGGGAGGGATACAATCTGCCCGCATTGACCTTTTTGGCTTCAGTGATCTAATTGCTGAATAAGTCTCTTTTTCATCAATCCTCAAATTATCTCCCAAGAGCCCAATCTCAATAGGATCAGCATTTCCACTAATTTGCCTGCCAGTAAAAATCTTTCCAAATGATTGGCAAATTCCTTGGCGAAATCATCAGTATCAGTTAAAGCTTTACCTCTTGTCTCAATAATGATTGTAGAAGGGGAATTTTTATAAATTTTATTAACCTCATTTTCAAAAACTTTTAGGGTTTGCATTTTTATTAAGAAGCAATTATTCAACAAATTTATCATAATCTTCCTTGATAGATTTTTTGATTTTTTACGAGCAAGACTGAAATCAACAAAAGCAGACTGTGTTTTAACTTTTTTTCCCTATCACATGCAATTTTTTCTTAATTTTGATCAACCTACCTAATAGTTTCCTTTGTCATCCATTTCGGATATTTTGTTTTAAAAGAACAACTTTTAAAAGGAATATTTTCTCTAATAGTGGCCCTAATAGTATCAGAAACATAATTCACATCTTCGTCAATCAAAGACGACTCTGTGATCTCATTCCATGTACACTGCCATATTTTGTTGAGTAAATTTTCATAATTTCCACTGGCCTATTTCCAAATTTGTTCTCGGTTATGTGTCAAAGGATCAAAGTTGATTTCAAGACCAAATGTTGGATGAAATTTATCAACCTTAGAAATCTCACAAACGTGAGAGAAAGAAAATTGAGTATCCCTTGACACAAAAACCAGGTCGAGCAAGTTCCCCTCAGTTTGCATGGAATTAATCTGTGTTAAGTCAAGAGAAAGATAAAAATCCCTCAAACAGTCAAACCGCTGCAAAATCTTAAACTGATTCCCTTCATATGATTTAGAATATTAACCGACGGAATATTAAAATCACCAAAAATTAGAATGTCGCTATTTTCTTTTCTCAATTTAACTGATAGAGACAAAAAATGTTGCTCAATATCTTTAACCAAGACAGATTGACTTAAATAACAACAGCCGATCAGCAGACTTCTTCCATTTCTCCTCCAAATTCGCACCCAAACTGATTCAAGGATATCATCCAGTTGAGGACAATTTTATACTGTAAATTTCCTATTAACAATAATCGTAACACCACCACCAGTTCTCTGTTTTTTCATTAAAATTTCGATCTTTCCTGAAACAAACAAATTTATCAGGACAGAAAAAACTCGAAGAAAGAGATGGATCAAGCCATGTTTCTGTTAAACAAGCAACATCAAATTCTGACTCTGTAAGGGCCAGATACACATCAGAAAGTTTAGTTCTTATTCCGCTAAGATTTTGATAATAAAAGAACATTTTAACTAAACACAGTTATTTAATTTCACTATCAAACAATTGTTCTTTTTTAGGATAGCTTTTGTACTCAGTTATTATGATTCCCTTTGGCCACTTTTCAGATGATTAGTTATAATAATAATAATAATAATAATAATAATAATAATAATAATAATAAATCAAATGAAAATAACCTGCATTGTACTCTTAAAATAACCTGCAAGTATTTTGAGAAAATATTTTAAGAGTACAGTGCTCCCTCTGCATAACGGCAGAGAAAATAAAACTTCATTATATGGATGTGCCAGTATAAATTTGCTGTTATGTAGAATGAGCATTGTACCGTATTTTTGCAAATATACCCCTCACCCCTGGATACCCCACGAAATTCCAATTTTATGTAAAAATATTTTGGAAACCCTGCATAACTGTAAACCTCACGGGATATCAATATACAGGACTCAAAAAACTTCGGGATAATAATATTTAAAGCAGGAAATAAATAAATATAATTAATTATTTCAAAACACTAAACTGAATTAAAATTAATAAAAACTGCATTGGCAGTATAAAACTTACAAGAGAAAGCATAAGAAATGGAAGAAGAGTTTATTTTGCAGGAAAAGAAAAACAGAGCAGGATATTCAATACAGAAATTAGCAAACAATGGATCCAGAAGACAAAATAAGCAACTGATAAATGAAAACAAACTAGCACCCCTTTATATATGTAAACTGTGAGGGCAAGAGGGCTATGATTGGTTGTCAACAGAAGCCAGGAAATATGAGCCAATCATAATAAGGCCACACTAAAACCCAGTCATGATAGGTAAAGATATCTTCATGTTTTATGATTTGTATAGAAACTGGATATTTTAATTACAAAAAGTCAAAAAACAAATTCATAAAGTAAATAAAAAAATAAGAGTATTTAGGGATCAAAGATAATGTAATATTTATTATAAACGAACAGCACATTGTACAGTCAACCAAAGGAAATAATCCACACGAGTTTAATACTTAATATTATATTTCATGCTAATGTGTTGCTTTAATAGCTTTTTTAATTATAATTATTTAAATTTAATAATCTTAATAATGTTAACTCTAAATGTAATATTAAATTATTAAAAATAAATTAATATTGAAACGGTAAAACTTAGAGTAAAACTCAAGTGTGGATTATTTCCCTTTGACGACTGTACATTGCATTCAAAAATAAAATTATTTTTAACATTAAAAATACTGTATTTTTATAAAGACAGAAGTTCAACTTCAAAACTGCCACGATCTGATATCATTCCATTCTGTCCTGATGAACTTCAAAACGAAATTAGCAAATAATATACACTCACTCACCAAAAGTCATGGCACACCAGGCTAATAACGTTTGGGCCCCCTCTGGCCCGGATAATGGCAGCGACCAGTCAAGGAAGAGAGTCTACCAGTCCCCGGAACACATCCATACGGGATGCCGCCTCCACTGCACACCATAAAGATGCTGCACTTACCAGTTGTGTTGGTGACAACCTGACAGATCATTCGATGACGTCCCACAAATGTTCAATGGAAATGCAATCTGGGGAACGTAGAGGCCAAATTATTGTCATGAAGTCGGCAGCATATTCCTCCAGCCACTGCCGTGTCACAAGGGCCATGTGTGGAGGCGAATTATGTTGCTGGAAGATGCCGTTGCCCGAGGGATAAAAACAATTCATGAAGGGGTGCAGGTGGTCCCCAAGCAGATCGATGCAAGAAGTAGCATGCAGACTGAATGTCAGATGCACCAATGGACCCACTGCATGCCACGAGAAAACATCCCAGACCAGTATGGAGCCTCCACCTGCCCGAGTGGTCCCAACCTGACAAGCGGGGTCCATGGCTTCGTGTGGCCTGCAACAGACACGGACACGACCATCGGCCCGATACAGCTGAAACGATGACTCGTCGGAGCAGGCAACCCTTTGCCAGTCCTATGAGGTCTAATGTCGATGATGGTTGGCACAAGCTAGGCGTTGTCGACGATGTGCAGCTGTCAAGAGTAACACCCGTCGTGACCTCCTGCTCCCAAAGCCTGCAGCTGCCAAGGTTCGCCGATTTGTCATCAACAGTTGTGGGACGTCTCTGGTTGTACCGCATGGTGATTTGGCCCGCTGTCGCCTTGGGTCAGCAGTTGCAAGCCGGGCGACCCGGGGGACACCTCTGGCATCAGTGAGGAGTGGGCAGCCCATCTGCTGTGACATGGGTTGTAACTCCTCGTTGGGTGTACTCTCGATAGACCTTCGCAACGGTTGCGTGGGAAAATTGCAGGGTATTGGCTACATCTGATATTGAGGCACCCATCTGTCTGGCACCAACAATCATCCCCCGTTCAAATGCGGATGCTCTCGGCGTGCTGCCATTCCTGGAGCTAATTTTGCTTACAATGATTGTGTAATATCAAGGAGTCCTGTGCACCTGCATTCCGAGAATAGAAGCAGCGGGATCTGTCTCATTACAGACCGGGAACCTGATTGGAGGAGTGTGCCATGACTTTTAGTGAGTGAGTGTACATCACAGTAAATTAATTATATAGTAAATACAATGTACAATTCATAAATTCACTTTTTATTTTAATTTCTCATTGCCAAAAGCTAATACAAAAATAACTTCAAAAACATGGCAACTTGAAAACTGACATTATCTGATATAGTTGCATTCTGTCCTGATGAACTTCAAATTAAATTAGCATATAATATACCTCACAGTACATTCAGTCTACAGTATAAATAATGTGCAGTTCATTATATAGTATATTAATTCACTTTTTATTTGAATTTCTCGCCCCAAAAGATATAATAAATAATA
>JAHWFO010008154.1:548064-559251 GCA_023313115.1 Rhysida immarginata
CACGGGCAATATGACTTGTTATATTGATGTTATCAATTGATTTTTCATTATGAAACTACGTATTTTGAACGAAACCATATTTTATTATATATATTATTATTTGATATGGAAAATTATATTAATAATCAAAAATTACGTTTTATTCATCAAAAAAGCTGTAAATTGATAAAACATAATTAAAACGGAAAAAAACTACACGCAGTAATGCAGACAATATTTACCTATGTCATGAAGTAGCGCGCTAAGCGGTAAAAACGAAAAAAAGCATGTTTCGTTGCGGTATAAACGCAACTCAGTGCGAGTTTATTTGTTAATAAATTTTCGTTTTTCCCGTTAATAAAACAGAACCACAAAAACAAATCATTTCATATTGCACAATGTTTTTATTTATTATTTTAATTCTTACAGTAAAAAATTTCTGGCCATGCCTCGAAGAAATTTTTATTGACCGATTAATCGATTTTTTAAAGATTAAATATTATCAATTTTATTATTAAGTATATCCACATATCGGATTTTATTGTGAACTGAAATAAAATAATTCAGATCCAACTAAAAAATTCAAATAAAAATTTTATTTATGAAAAAAAAAACAATTTTAAAAGATCAATTATTCTGTCTTTTGATGTTGTTGATATTGTTTAACTTACAATAAATTAAGAAAAAAAAACCAATAGTCGGTGTTAAAAATTTTTTAAATATTTTTTTAATAACCGATTTTTAAATATCAACCCCTTGTAAACAACTACCAATCGATATATAACAACTGCTCTGTGGAGATTTGGTAGAGTGGTAGAATAGAAATTCCCCTATATTCGATTAAGTGTGGCCTGATTTTGATTATATGTGGTTCGACGAAGTGAAGTTTGCCGATTCGATGAAGTGAGATTCGATCATGTGTAGGGTAACCGATTTGAAAACGAACTTCGATCTGATGAATTTCAAACAAAAACTAGCATATAATTTTTAATATACTGGCTTATTACAGTATATTATGTGGTATATAGGATATATATAGCACATTAATTCCCTTTTTTTCTCAATTTTTCGTCCCCAAAAGCTAATGCAAAAGTGAATTCTCAAAAACAAAATGGCGACGCCATTTGGGAAAAAATCATTGTGATCACGTTTTATTTATTATAGTTTCTCTTGCTGCCATTTATTGATAATAATCGAACAATAAGCATGGTATTAAATAAATTTGTAACAATAAAGGTGAGAAGAGAAAAATTTTCGATCAGTAAAATTTTTAACAGCCACTATGTTCTATCTCATGAAATTGTCCAAAAACGTTTTCTAAAGTTCAAATGAATATTTATTAGAGTACTTAATGCATGAATACATAATGTGTACTTTAATAATTTCAAAAAAATGAACATACAATAAAAGTACACGTAATCTACCATAACTGTATCGTTTTCGTCTTCTTAAAAATTAAATAACATTATTTAATTATAAACTTTTATAATAAACCACCATCTGTACTGTATTAAGGAACTTTTTGAAGAATCAGGTGATTATGAATCAGATTTTGAAGTTTTTTAATTGTATACATCCAGGTTATTCATTTTTCAAATTGTAAAAAATAGAGGTTTTTTCTATACATTCTTGCATATTTTATTTCTCCTAAGTTAGTGACGAATCAATAAATGGGGTTCGCATTATACACGAGGGTAAAATTTTTACTGGTATTTTGGCCTCTGAAAATGGGATCGCATTATATTAGAATACTTATGGTATTTCCTGGCTTCTAATAACAACCAATCACAGCCCTTCTGCCCTTCATAGTTTACATATATAAAGGGGTGTTTGCTTTGAGGATACTACAGGCTGCGTAAGGTAATTGAGGACACACCTTCGTCTGGCTACTGCTGCACTATAGTAAATTGTATGTCCTTTCAGTTTCCGGAAAGCAAAATGGCAGACCATCAAGTAACACAAATCATGAAGAGACATGCAGTAATCGTGGCAATAAAGACAGAGCACAGTGATTTAGAGATATCAAGATTTATAAAGGTTGCAAGATCATTCGTCCACAAAGTGCGGAAGGAGTTGGAGACCGAAGATGGCAATGTTGCACCAGTAGCAAAGCGTAAAAAGCATGCCTCATTAGAACACCTGAATTTATTCAGCAAGTGCAGCAGGCCATCGATGACAATCCCAGAACATCCATGAGGTCACTTGCCAAAGATCTCCATGTGTCAGAAGGAACAATCAGAAAGGTTGTCCATGAAAACATCAGATATCACTCGTATGTTGTGCGAAGAGGTCAGTTTATATCAGACAAAACACGGGAAGACCGCCTACTCAGATCGAAAAAGCTATTTAACAAGCTGAAAAATCCGTGTGAAGCCGATTTGCTGTGGACTTTCTCCGATGAAAAAAACTTTGACGAGGATCAGAAGGGGAACAGAAGAAATGACAGATAGTTATGTGCAGACCCTGCAGAAGTGCCGTGAGTCATGCACACGAAATTTCCTGCAACTGTCATGGTTTTTAGGCGTTGTCAGCAGTGAAGGACATGTGATGCCTCCACACTTCTTTCCCTAAGGCCTTAAAGTTAACTCTGCGGTCTACATTGAGATCCTTGAAGCAACTGTTGGGCCTTGAATAGACACGATACGCAACGAAAGGCCTTATGTGTTTCAGCAAGACTCGACCAAGCACACGAGTCTCGCATGACATAGGAATGGAAGGCCGACAACTTCCATGATCACGTAACCCCTAACCTTTGGCCTCCTAACTCCCCTGACCTGAATCCGTTGGACTACTACGTATGGAGCGTTGTGGAAAGAGAGAGAGAGGTCAATGAATACCCCAATAACACCAAAGATAAATTGAAAGCTGCCATTGTTCGAGTAATACCAATATGAACCATGACCATTTGATTCGCGCATGTCGACGGTTTCGATCTCACATTGAAGCAGTTACAGAAGCTGAAGGCGGATTCATTGAATAGCCATATAACAAGAAAGTTTCTTGTGTATGCTCATGATATGTTTGATTATAAAGTTATTATCTCGACTTATATCTCTGTTTTCTTTCTTGAATCTCTCCTCAAATACCTTATGCACCCTGTAGTTCATTCAGTTGAATTATTCTATTGAAACACTTTATAGATTGCATTATTACACTTCTAGTTCAACCTCTTCTTGCTTTCCATCTCGCACGTCATATAAAAAATATTTTGGAAACCCCGCAGATGTAAAAAAGTGTATAACCCGTGGGGTACGATTCGTAATAATACGGTGTATCAATTATCTAAAAAATATTTTTTGCAAATTAGTACAGTTTAAAATAAAAAATAATTATTTATTAATAAATAAAAAATATTCAATTCACAGACAGTTTATTTATGCTAAACGAAATTAGGATTACTCTGTGCAAAAGATTGATTATATTTTTTTTACAGAATACCATTCTACACACACCAGCTAATGAATTAGAAACCTTCATTCAATATGGTGTTGACTCTCCTTTGGCTGTAATTACAGAACATACACGAATTGGCATGGACTCTACAAGGTGTTGTAATGCAGGTAAGGTAATCGCAGACCATGCATTCGTCAGAGACCTTCAGGTCCTGCAGAGTAGACGGAAGCGGATGCCTTCGACGAATGTCTCTTTCCAACATGTCCCAAACATTCTCGATCGGATTCAAATCCGGACTTTGCGCTGGCCACATCAGATGTTGCAACTCGGAGTCGTGCTCAGAAAACCACTCCTGAACAATTCTTGCTCGATGGACAGTAGCATTGTCGTCCATGAAGAACCCGTCACCATTTGGGTACAAATGCACCATTGCAGGATGGACTTGATCTGCAACAATGTTCAGGTAGTCTTTGGCTTTCATCTGACTGTCAAGGAATATCAGGGGACCCTTGCCATACCAATAAAACATGGCCCATATCGTGACGCCTCCTCCTGCCGCTTGAACTGTGTGTTCACAACACATGAGGGGTCCATCGCTTCATAGGGCTGCCGCCAAATTCTCTGTCGGCCATCGGTGCAAAACAATGTGTAACGTGACTCGTCCGACCACATCACCTTTTTCCAGTCGTCTACTGTCCAGTCACACCGTTCTTTACACCACTGCATGCGAACTTTCCCGTTTGTTGCCGACACTAGGGACTTCCTCACTGGCATGCGACTTCCCATCCCCATTCGCTTCAACTCTCGGCACATTGTTCTGGAGAAGATGGGTTGCAATGATCCTTCATTGAAGTCTGCCGTCAGTTGTTCCACAGTAGACCTTCGGTTTTGCCACACAATCTGTCTCAGACGACATCGGTCCCTGTCTGTGTTGATTGTTTTTGATCCACAATTCTGCCGTTTCGACAACTCTTGTAGATTCCGTTTCCATGCATTGAACACCTTGGAGACCTGACCTTTTGAGATACCGGTCAGTTGTACTGTCCTGGAAATCGTAGCTCCAGCTAGACGGGCTCCCACAATAACTCCTTTTTTGGAACTCGGACAGGTCTGCTGTTTTCCCCATTTTGCTCAACTTGAGCAGCTGCAGCTTGTTCCTACCCTGTACCTGCAGCTTGGAATGAGCATGTACCTCACATGATTGCATTCATTTGCATATCACGATCGTTTTTCTGACCTGTGACCCTGCTTTACATATCAGTACAGTAATTCATCACGGGTTTCTAATTCATTGGCCTGTGTGTGTATGATATACAGAGTGTCCAAAAAGTCAGGGTCTCAAAGCTGCCAGCGGAGCCGGTTTTAGTCAATGTGTCACCTGAGGCAACATTGCTAAATAGTGCCTCTCCATTCCCACATTATGATAAACAGAATATGAAAATTTGGAATTAGAAATGCAATAAACTCAGAAACAGTCACCCATTAAATAAAAAAAATAAATTTTTTAATGGATATATCAAAGCAAATCACAAAATAGACTGCACTCTTTTACATAACACAAATTAATGAGAATTCTTTTGAAATACAAAAATATTTTAACAACAACAAGAATTACAATTTAACTTTCCTTGCTTTTAAAGAAGCAAAATCATCTACAATTTTTTCAAAATCAATTTTTCTTGTGAATATGTTTGCTATTTAATTTTTATTCTGGCCAAAAATTTACTGCTACTTACTGGTTGCTTATGTTCGTTCCTGTTTTTTGTTGATAAAATTGCCATGATTGCTAGTTTATCTTGGCCAAGTGAAGATATTAAATAATTTTTAATTAACTTAAGCTTGCGAAAGCTTCTTTCACAGAGGCCACAGTAATTGGAAATGTCAAAAAAAATTCTTAAGGCAATTTCAACATTTGGATATGAATGTGTTAAATCGTAATCATGAATAACTTGCAATAATTCTAAAGACTGTTGCAACTTTAGTGTCTGGAACTAATAGCAATTGCATGATTTTTGAAACTACATATTTCTGAAGAAAACTCATCAGAATTTAAATATTTAAGAGCTAAATTGGCAGCTCTTATGTAAAATTGAAAAATAATGTAAATTAATAAAAAAAAAATTTAAAAGTTAGAAATACAGGGTCTCCCACTCGGGACTGACCCTTTAAAAATATGAATTACCCTGCAACACTTGCATGTAACATCATGCATGCAGTTAGAGGAGGCTATAGCTCAAAATATTCCTTATTTAATGCAAATTGCTTCGATACCGGGTTCCAGCTCCAGGTGACACCAGCATGTCACAGAGTTGTAGGCGACTGCCTAGAGTCCAACCCTGCAAAGTGGCAAAAGCAAGCATGCAGTATGCCATACCGAAGAGTCTTCATCGTGAAACCTACTGAGTCACTGGGTCAGAGGGTCAGTTACAGTGTCAGAGAGAATATCGGAAGAAATTTGGAGGGAGAACCATTGAAGACCTCAAAGAAAACATCAAATGTGAAATTGCTGCCATTGACAGTGACATGTTGGAGCGTGTGCAGATGCTGCGGGAGGGCATTTTCAACACATTTGTAATGTGAACTTGTTTTCTATTAAATTAAGTTCTTTCAGCTTCCTACAGTTTGCCTTTATGTTAACACGTTCCATAGTTATATGAAATTTTAAAGGGTCAGCCCCGAGTGGGACACCCTGTATATTGGAGATAAAATAACACCAACTTGGCACCCCCTTACAACTGTCACCCGAGGCGAGTGCCTCACTTGCTCACCCTAGATCCGGTTCTGCTGCCAGGTAGGTGAGATCTGTTGTGTATGGTGATGGGGGGGGGGGGAATTCAATGCCGCACTCAAATTTGACCTTCACCCCCCAAATTTAAGGTCATCCATTTGCTAAGTAGAAAACTATTTCCAATTGCTACCCTGTAGAGCAACGCCACATTAGTCTAAAAACAATTTTTAATCACACCCTCCCCCTTGAAAGATTTTGAGAAAATGGGCGAGAAAGAGAAATGGACGTCTCAAAGCATTTAGCGAAAAGCCTTGCCAGTAACTTGTTGAATTCTTCTCCTGCTTCCTTAATCAGATCGATTGTAATTCCATCTTCTCCAGGGCACTTTCCTTTCTTCATGGATTTCAACTTCGCCTTCCATAACCGGTAACACTTCATCTTTTCCTTTCAGTTAGTCTGCTCTTCTTACGTTATCATCCTCACATGTGTACAGTTTATTGCAGAAGTCCTCCACAATGTCGGTGATTTCACTTCCACTCTTTGTGATTGTGCCATTTGCTCTCTTGAATGAAATATTTCCCTTCTTCCGATGCAGAGCTTTCTCGTCGCAGTTTTCAAACTCTTGTTATCTTCAACCGCCTTCTTGACAAGATTGTGGTTGAACTTCTGAACATCTTCTATGATGTGTTTACGTATTGTCTTGCAAAGCTCCGCATATTCTATTACTGATTTTGTATCTTCTCTTTTTGGCTTATTTCTCTTCGTTTCTTCATTAATTTCCTCGTTTCTTCTGTGATTTTCGTCTGTGGTTTGGAAACTTGTTCTCCAGCTACTTCTTCCGCTGCTTCTTTTAAGTGTTTAGTTAGTGTCCTGTTAATATCTGTAATGTTATCTTCCTGGAGGCTGCTCTGTAAAATTTCAAAGCAATTTCGCAGTTCTAGCTGGAATTCAGTTCTGCGTTCCTGTAAGCATGCAATGTTGATGATCTTCTTTGTGTTCTTGAAAAGTTTTTGTCTTTTTGTTCTCATGTTTAGAACAAGCTTGCATCTTACCGGTCTGTGGTCGCTTCCTGTATTGAATTTGTTGAGAACAGTGCAGTCTTGGATCAAGTGCTTCCTATTTGCCAGAATGTAATCTATTTCACTAGTTGCTCCATTTGGGGTTTTCCAAGTCCATTTACGCTGAGGTTTCTTCTTGAAAAAGGAAATCATGACATACAGTTGTTCGTACTCTGCAAATTCCACCAGTTTGTTCCCTCTTTCATTTCTTGTGCCATATCCATGACTACCAATGAAATTTTCTCCTTTCTTTTTTTTCTCCAACACAAGCGTTAAAGTCGCCCATGACGACTTTCAGATAAAAATTTCCTGTCTGGTTCATCTGCCTAACTTCTTCATAAAAGTCATAGACTTCCTCATCAGAGTAGCTTGTGGTTGGCACATAGACCTGTATGATCTGTATCGTATCTTCTCGACAATTGGATGACCAATCTTGCAATTCTGTCAGAGGCACTATCGAGCTCAATGATTTGATTCTTCCATTTCTTATGAATAAGGAATCAAACTCCACTAACTCTTCTGTCGGTTGTTCCTCTGTGGTATAGTACGTGCCCACTGTTCAGTTCAATTTTATCTTCACCTTTTCTTCTTACTTCGCAGAGTCCAATGATAGCCAATTCTTCTTCTAGTTCTTCCTGACGAGTCTCTGAGGAAAGGGAACATCCATTATAGGTAGCCAGGGTCAGTGTCTTGTGGTGGCCAGGTCCGAACTGGATATTTTTTTTAACACCCTCTGCCTTCATGTCTTGCTGGTTGCCATGTAACCAGGGACAATCTGACTGCTGGGAACTGAGGGCCATAGCTGATTTTGAAAGGTGAGTGTTTATAAATTTTGTATAAGTAAGTATAATGAACTCGAACGATAGAGTCGAATTCTTTTTTTCCTATTAATAAAGACCCCCCCCCCCCAAAAAAAAAAACTGCTCCCGATTTCACAGTTGTTTTAGATAAGTAGCGTTATTAACTTTGTTCGTGTAATAAATATTGGCCCATAGCTACTGTATTTATTCTACTATAATCCGCTTCCTGTATAATGCGATTCCACTTTCAGAGCCCAGAAAAACAGTAAAAATCTTATCCTCTTGTATAATGCGGTCCCCTTTTTTGATTTGTCGCGAGAAATAAAATATGCAAAAATATACAGAAAAAGAAAAAAGAAAGAGAAAAAACTCTTTATTTTACTATTGCTATTACCAGTCACTGCTTCTCAGATCATAAAAAGTGGAAAATATGATGAGTTCATTACAGAAAAGTGAAAAAAGTTTAGAGTTCTATTGCAAGGAAGAGGGAGAATGACTTATTGATGGTCTCTGACAACACCTCCTAGAAAGAAAGCCTGTGCACTGAAAATTTATACATTGTTACATGATCATAGGCAGTCATAATTTAGGGCTTATTGTTGGTAGAAATACAATTAACAATGCCTTTTTATGATGATGTAACAATGTATGAATTATCAGGGTACAGGCTTTCCTTTTAGATGGTGTTGTCTCTGATGGATGTGTTCGTTAATTTATTCAAAATGGCGGCATGCGAAGTGAGCCATCTAAGTTAGTTTCCTTAATTATATTTAGTGATATTTACGAATATGCCACGATTTTTTAATAGGTGATTACTGTTAACAAAAATAAATATATATTAATTTAATAAAATTTTAGTGGGAAAATTAAGGAGAGAATGGCAGTGTTTGTTAATTTATTCAAAATAGCGGCATGCGAAGTGAGCCATGCTAAAATCTCTATCAAAGTTAGTTTCCTTAATTTTATTTATCGATACTTATAAATATCCAAAGATTTTTGTAGGTGATTGCTGTTAACAATAATAAATAAATATTAATTTACTAAAATTTAAGTGGGAAAATAATAAGATCGACGCATTTTGAAGTTAATTTCGTATTAGTTTTTGACGAAGGGAAATTAAAATAAAAGTCAATTATCGTACTGTATAATGAACTGTACATTGTATATTATGATGTTCAGTTCATTTGATGACCCCCCCCTGGATGAGCCGTTTTACTCTACTGGTCGTGGTCGATAGTTGGATGCTGAAGAAGACAGCAGTGCTGCCGAAATACGTATCCGTCAATTAAAAAATTCTTATGTGGAATAGTGGTCTATTGATTCATTCTGATAATCGAAGTATACCTTGTTTCCAGTCCGTTTCTGATTGGTTGAACGAGTTTTATTCATTTACACATGCGCCAGTTTCCTTTTTCTTTCGTGCCGGGCACTATAAGATAAAATCGATTTTCATCCTTTCGGACATCATCAGTACTGTATTTACATTTGAAATGTGTAAATTTCCTACAATGTGATTATCTTTTAAATTTTGGACAATACTTTTCTTATTACATTATTTAAGTTTGAGTTGGATACATTAACAATAATGAACCACAGGGTTGGGTATGGTCACAGACCGACAAGTAGGACCCCGGCAGTATTTAAAATATACAAAGAACTCGATCCAAACGGTTAGTAATAACTAAATGAAGGATAACAAAGGTTCTAAGTTACACAAAAAATAATTATACTTAAAGCTAAAGCTAGCAAGACTGTTAGTAACATTAGCAACTAACTAGCAAAATTGATAAATTACCAAATTGACAAAAGTTAATCCAAGATGGCGCAAGTATTGTTTCATACACTTGAGCACCATCAATAACCAAATACCTATAGTTAAGCTATCAGCTAAAAAAATAAATAAATAAAGAATATCGGACTTTCATGGTAAGCAGTGACTGGGTAGCAACAACTAGAATCATCGAGTCTGTCGATTAATAAGGCCTGGACAAAATATACAAAAAAGAACATAGGCCAACAATTAACTGACAGTGTAGCCTCAGTAAATTACTATCTATTAATTCGGCATTATTTAAAATCTCCTGTGGGTAAAATTTGTTTAACATAAAAAAAATTAAACTTTCAATTATTATTATTTCTCTCATGCAAACTAATATACAAAATTAATGATAAGAGAGAAATAATAATCATTGAAAATTTTATTATTTTTATGTTAAACATATTTTACAAGAGATTTTAAATAATGCCGAATTAATAGATAGTAATTTATTATTCAACCAAATACTAAAGGAAGAGAAAATAAAAGAACTATTAAGCAAAAACAACAGAATAAGAGAACTATGTAATTAAAATTATAAGTAGAATCTCGTTATTACGTTCTCCAGTAATACGTTTATCTCGGTTTTACATTTTTTTTCCTCGGCCCTGGTCCCATTAGCGCTATTTCTATGTTAATTTAATCCGCTAATACGTCTTATTTTTACCCAGCATTTGATAATACATTTCAAAAATTCAGAGTTTCATCCTAAAAAGTTTAACTATTTCATGTGTATTCTGTGTTTTTCATTCGGTAAAAAAAAAAAAAAAAAGATTCAAAAATCTTATTGGTTTTTCGTGATTCATTCTGAACTCGATGGTGGTTTATTCAGAAAAAAAAAAGTAAACGGTATCTGATTGGCTCTGCAGCCAGCGAGAGTGATGATGACACAGCACGTGGCGCAGGTGAAATTCTGATTGGTTTTTCTTGATTCATTCTGAACTCGTCGGTGGTTTATTTAAACGGTTGTGTTTCAGCCTATAACCAATGTTTTATTTTCGCTTCAATCCACTATAAATCATTCATTTCGTCTCCAAGTGGGTACTTCTTCCTATGCGAAGAAGAGATCATCGAGCAATGTCGACGGGATGCACAAGATGGCGGACCGGACGAAGAAAGTGATCAAGACAAGCCTGTACAACCGTCGGCGTCCTCACACAAATGTATGATGACAGTTATGGAAGATTTGAAACTTTATTTAGTTTATGGCAAAAATCTAAGTGAAGATGTTTTTCAACTGTACACTAAGGTGAATAGTCTCGTCACTGATGATTACATTAAATCATGTAGTCAATCAACATTAACGGAATTTTTTCCGGAACAATAATAATTAAAGCTTCTTATATGTAATGAAATGCATTTAGGCACTTATTTCATGGGGTTTTTGGTCATTACTTGATAATACATTACCTT
>JAHWFO010008154.1:573588-635600 GCA_023313115.1 Rhysida immarginata
TAATGAACTGGACATTATATGCAATGTAATTAATGTATAATACACGGGAAATTCGTCTGAATGTCATCAGCACAGAAAGCGACTTCGACAAAAGCAGCTGCCTCAAAACAAGTAATCTTTATTCAGTTTAATATTTTCACTACATAATATTTTCTTGTAGGCTTTGGTTCGAGGCAGTTTGGAAGTAGGCCTATTTATCAATGTTTGGGAGAAGTTATTATCGATGTTGTTAACGATGTTGTTATTATCGACGATCGGCCGCAGTCGTCGGAGGGCTGATTTTTATCCTCTAGTATAACGCGACCCCGCAAATTTAGATGCTTTTTTAGGCCAAAAAAATTCGCGTTATAGTAGAATATTTACGGTACTTGTCGGTCATTGACCATACCTGTTCCCGGAGGTGTCTTAATTTTTTTTTTCTTTAATAAATAAATAAATAAATAAATAAATAATAAAATTCAATTATTATTCATTTTATTTTTGTTGTTGATGTTGCTATTTCATTGTGAATAAAGGACTGTTTACTTTAGCTCATTGCGTTGTATGTACGTGCATTCTTCATTGCGGGCATTTTTACCCATGGGCTTTTTTCCATGTGGGTATTTTTCAGTGCATGCAATTTTCGGCAAAGTTGACTTTTAGTAACAGCTAGCACTGCGTGCACTGCAGAGAAGCATCCCCCAGAGACAACCAAATGAACAACTCATTCATAGCAACTGTTTCGTATCCGCCCTGCAGTGAAACATCACTTAAAGACGCCACTGTTGACCCATAATTTCGCAGAATTTTACTCTGAAGTTATTACTTACTATTAGAAATTATAAAGTTTATTTATAATTCGTAAATATTTAACAATAATCAGTTAATGTTATTGAAACGCTTAGTATAAGAATTTACAAAATTATTACTAATTAACAACTGATTTAAACATTTGCTGAGTAAAAAATATTACTAAATTGCAAATAAAAGTTGAGTGGGTCTTGTATGATTTTATTTGCGTAAAGTGACGGTCCTTTAAAACCACACAAAAGAATTCCGTGTTTCCATGTTTGTAAGATTATCAACAATTAAAACGCTCTTTACTGATTCCTTAATCGTATAATTTCATACATTTAATACCAAATGAGTAAATAACCTAAATGTGTAAACACGGAGTTTCTTTGTGTGATTATAATTTTATTCCCATAAACGGCCGTCATTTTACGCAAATAAATACAAAACACAAACAAACCATCTGGTATAAATAATAATAATAATAATAATAATAATAATAATAATAATAATAGGTAACAACAACAGGGAATAACCCACGAAATAAACTGGAAGGCCAAAGGCCCAAAATGGGGTTATTTAAGAAATATAATAATAATTACAAAGATAAAAATTCAACAATAATAATAATTCAGTTCAATTCAGTTCATGTACGGTGTTCACACAGCTAATTCAATCTTCATTCTAATGTCTGAGAGTGCACACAGATCTGAAGGTACATCAAAATTCGGGAATTTCCGCTTCAGTAACCGGAGAAAAACATTTTACACCCTATCCAGTTTACGAGACTGCATATTTGAACCCCCATTCTATAAAACAGAACAGTTGGACAAAATGGGTAAAACTAGACTCCGATAGAGCCGAACATATGTAGAAGGGCACCGAAAATCGGCTCTATTGCGCACTATGATACCAAGAGCTCTGTAAGCCTTCAGACGAACAGTCAACATGGGAATTTTAGGAAAGTGTGCTATCAACGGTTACGCCAAGATCACGGACACAGAGCTTGGCAACTTGCACATTTCCACAAACAGACAGGGAGAATTCGATAAAATTGGTCTTTTTTGTCATATTTGGTTGCATTAATTGCAAGATCATTCTGCTCACACCAATGACATATACTATAAATTTTCTGCTGAAGCCGGTGAGCATTAAGACAATTTTAATGTTACCAAAAAGTTTCACACCATCTGCGTACATCAATATATGGGAGTTTCTAATCACCTCGGGGAGGTCAGCAGTGAAGATAACTAATAATAAAGGCCCTAGGACAGAACCCTGTGGAACACCACAGTGAGGCCTATAGGGCAATGATGAATGATGTCGTATAGATACAACAAACTGTCGATCCAACCGGAAAGAGCGCATTATCCGAAGGAGTTCATCAACAATCCCATACGCACGCAATTTTTTAATTAGTAACTCATGATTGACTGAGACGAACGCCTTTTGCATATCAAAGTAGACCACGTCAAGTTGCTGGCAGTGGTCAAGAGCATCATGAGCATGAGTGGTGAGAGATACAAGATTGCTCACAACGGAACGTCGGGGAATGAAACCATGTTAACATGCAGGAACATGAGGAAGGACATGTTGTAGAAGATATTTATGAATGATGTTGTCAAAGACTTTGGCAGTGGGTGGAAGGATAGAGATCGGCCTATAGCTAGCAATGTCAGTCCGTTTGGCATAACCACCCTTAAAGGCAGGAACCACAACCGCACTCTTCCTTATTTTTGCAGGATCCTACTTCAAACAAATCACAATCAAACAGATCGCGACCGAGTATTACCTAAGATACACAGATCACGACAGTGTAAATACAGAATTCATTTATGTGATACAAGACCCACTCAACTTATTTTTTTGCAATTTAGTAATCTTTTTTAATATATCAAATGTTTAAATCAGTTATTAATACTTAGCGTTTCAATAAAATTAACTGATCATCGTTTCAATTAAAATAAATTTTATTAATTTCTAATAGTAATAATAACTTCAGAGTAAAATGCTGCGAAATTATGGGTCAACAGTGGCGTCTTTAAGTGATGCTTCACTGCAGGGCGGATACGAAACAGTTGCTATGAATGAGTTGCTCATTTGGGTGTCTCTGAGGGATGCTTCTCTGCAGTGCACGCAGTGCTCGCAGTTACTAAAAGTCAACTTTGCCCAATTTTCCGTGTACGCTTTTTTCCTGTGCGCTTTTTTCTGGTCACCGGTTTTACCATATCGTGTACTTTATAATTGGTTCTCTCTATGCTCCCTTTTTGTACTTTATCAACTGTATTTCCTGCCCCCCCCCCCCCGGCTCCTCCTACCCCGCTCCCCCTCTCTATGTTCTTGCTGAACAATGTCCACAATTTGGTTGAAATGTACATACAAGGAAGTAACAGACTGCATGTGAAAAAAAGGTTACCATTTCTTCAATTAATAAACGAGTGAAAGATGGACATACGGAATGTAATATAAGGCTAAGGGTATATAGGAAGTGAAAGCCAGGACATTAAGAAACCATGACTTGATAAAAAAAAATTTTCTGTTTGACTCAAGGACAGAGATCATGAGAGAAAAATTCTGAATAATATTCTGAACAGGATTATACAGTAGGTCCCCTACTTATGAACTTTTAACTTACGAACTTTCATAGATATGAACATATATAATCCGATTTAAATTTTTGTTAATTTCAAAGAACTGAAAACTGAATTGGAAGAAGATGGTTTATTGAGTTGTTAAGCGAGAATACCCAAGAATTAAGCAATGCTGGCTTGATGGAATTAGAATCGCAGATGCACATTTAAGATATTTCTAAAGACCAACTAGAAGAATCTAAAGGATTTAAACTCAAGGTAATGGTAGATGGCTTTAGTCTAATTGAAAAAGCTCCTGAATTGTTTGGCTCCCAGGATCCCGATCTAGGAAGGTTTTCTAAAGCGTCCACGGCTGTAAATGGTCCATTGTCATCATATAAACTCATATACAGGGTGAATACAAAAGTCTGAACCCCACTTTTATTTTTTGAACCGAAGCAGACATATCAATTTTGATGAATCCAATGAATAGGAAGTTGTGGGTGGCCTATCCCATGGTGCACTTTTCATCATCCCAAATATGCAAATTAGGACACATTCAAAATTTATCTCAAAAACCGTACGGGATAGAGAAAAAAACCCAATTGCAAACTTGTTCAGCATAAAAAAACAAACAAAACAAAAAAAAATCATCCAAATCAGACCTACCAATCACCTACAATCACGTGGTGAACTGTTTGTAGCTTACAAACAGTCACACTGCACAAGGAAAACTGAATGTTGATATTTCCACCATGTAAATCAAAAAATTAACATAAATTAAACCATACTCACATTCACTTTCATGCGGAAAAGCAAATAAAAGGCATGTTTCAGCACTCAGAAGACAGAACAATTCCAGGATGGCAAGCTACACTGTTTCGGAAATGGTCAACATGATCTTCTGCTTCGGAGAGGCAAGGAGAAACCTACATGCTGCAGTTAGGTTGTATCAAGACAGATACCCTAACGAATGCCATCCATCTCGTCAAACAATGCGTCACATTATTCAAAGATTCGAGGCTACAGGGAATGTTAATGCAGAATAAGGACGACCAAGATCACAAGGCGACGAGGATATAACAAAACTAGTTCTGGCTGCAGTTGCTGCAAATCCCCACACAAGCAGCAGAGCAATTGCTGCAGGTGTTGGGTGCTATCAGAGAACTGTTCTCAACATTCTACACGCACATCATTTTCACCCATACCATATTCATTGTCACCAGGAGTTACTGCCATTGGATTATGTTGATAGGGCCGCCTTTTGCAACTGGTTACTTACCTGCCTGGATGACAATCCAAACTTCATTCATGAGGTGTTGTGGACAGATGAAGCCCAGTTCACCAGGCATGGAGTTATCAACAGGCACAACGATCATCATTGGGCAGACGAAAACCCATGAAGTCTGCGAGAAGCAACTCATCAAGTGAACTGGAGAATCAATGTGTGGTGTGGAATGTACAATGACACTGTGGTTGGACCGTATTTTTACGATGGAACACTGACTGCAGAACGCTACCGGGCAGAAATTATCAACGTGGTAGCCACAGACTTCATTGACAATTTGCCATTGGCCTCGTATCAGCGTACGTGGTTTCAGCGTGATGGAGCTCCTCCACATTACGGGTTGATCGTTCGCGAGCGTCTATGTGAGATGTTTGGACAACAATGGATTGGCCGAGGAGGACCAGTTCGTTGGCCACCCCGCTCCCCTGATTTTACACCACTTGACTTTTTCTTGTGGGGATATCTGAAGGACAAGGTTTACGCTACGTAGCCCGCCTCATTGGAGGATCTGGTTCAACGAATCCAGGAAGCGTGCCGAGGAGTGACACCAGCCATGCTTGCCAATGTTTTGGCGTCAGTTAGGTTCCGTGCCCAATTGTGTTATGGTGCCCACGGTCGTCACATCGAGCATTTTGTTGATTAACTTTTTTTTTTAAACTGTTTGAAGTAACTGTAAGCTACAAACAGTTCACCACGTGATTGTGGGTGATTGGTTGGTCCGATTTGGATGATTTTTTTTTTTGTTTTGTTTGTTTTTTTATGCTGAACAAGTTTGCAGTTGGGTTTTTTTTCTCTATCCCTTACGGTTTTTGAGATAAATTTTGAATGTGTCCTAATTTGCATATTGGGATGATGAAAAGTGCACCATGGGATAGGCCACCCACAACTTCCTATTCATTGGATTCATCAAAATTGACATATCTGCTTCGGTGCAAAAAATAAAAGGGGGGTTCAGACTTTTGTATTCACCCTGTATGATGAACAGAAATCAGCCATAATGCAAACAACTTTGGAAAAAATTTTTAAGACAGTTGGAGAAGAGGAAGAACTCATGCCATTAATTTCGAGCAGCAATATGACTATGATTTCACCCGTTTTCGATGAGCCAGCTTCACCATCTTCCACATCATCTGATAGTCTAAATTAATTTAGTCAACATTGGCTGTTCTTTTTATACATATATTGTTAGAACAAGAACACCAAAGTTATTTTTTGTGTGTTTTCACAGAAATCAAAATTTTAAATTGTTCAGCCTTAGCAATTTTTTATATTATTTCAAATTTTTATAATCTTTACAATTATTTAATCTTTTTATAATCTTATATTGTATTAAAAATAACTTTCAAAGCACTGTGCATAGCGTTTTTCTTTCTAATCTCCGGCGATAACCATGATTCAGATCCAATTAAACCGTATACTTTGGACTTACGAACAATTCAACTTACGAACCTGTTCGTAAGTTGGGGACCTAATGCACAGGGTTATTCAAAATGAACCATCTGATTTCAAAATGCTGTATTTTCATAAATAAATGAGACAGAATGATAGGTAATACATGAATACAAAGGAAAAATATAGAAGTTTTTTTTTTTTTTTTTTTTAAAAAATTTTAAAATCCCATAACCACAGAATAACACAGAATGGACAGCTCAGCATTTCGATGGTAGTGACCTTGAAGCAGCGCTCCTAACTGATGGGTGGACTCGGGGGTTCGCTTAGCATAGGAATAGCATTAGGAAATAGGCACCATTCAGATATTTTTCATTATTAAATTTATTTTTCGTTCTTCATTTTAATTTCAATAAATAAAAGAGTTACCTTAAGTCTGTATATGAATTTGTTTCATCTATACAATGAAAATAAAATCATTTAATACATGTTTGCTTATCTATTAAAACTTTCAAAGTGACCAGTTTCTTAGGGTAATATTATTAATAGAGCTTTTTCACTACGCGTCATCGTGTCGTCATTGTGATGTCATCGACACGACGCCGCCATATTGGATAACAAGCAAACAGGTATTCGCTTTCTTCGCTATCAGTTTGCTACTCGCACACGCTCTGGAATTCATTACACAATGTCTTTTTGCTGCATCTTAGGATATTCTAATTTCTAGAGATAGATTAAAATATTTTTACAGAATACCTGTAGTTCAGAGGCACTAAGATAAGCTAATCTTCGAAATAACACAAGAGAAGAGCTTGGCTCGCCGCGATTAAAGAGTTGTACTCCACAACTGCGACAGTATAAAATACTGGCGTGTCTACTCCAATCATTCTTAGAATGAAATTCAATCTGGATACTACATACAGAAAACTCTTGTTTAATTAAATAAAGGCTGTTCGTCGTAATTTTCCCAAAGGAGTCTGGTGTATCAGAAATTGATAAAGTTCAGATTAGCGGCCCCCAACTTTCTCGGCTGACACCGATCAGCCTCATCGTGTTTATGCTCTGAATTTATTATCGTAACATATCTAATTAATATGTAAATGATTTATCATATTATGGAAATTATATTTTAAGAAATTTATGTAGGAAAAAAATCACGAAAATTCCATGAAGGTGTACGTTAAATGATGGGCGGCCATGCCGGCATAGCCCCCTAAATAGTAAATGGGGGCTATGCCAGTGGTCGCCCGTTAGCCGAAGTTCATCGCCACGGAACTTTCGTGATTTTTTTCCTGCATATATTTCTTTAAATTTAATTTCTATAACACTATAAATCATTTACCTATTAATTAGATATTCTACGATAATAAATTCAGAGCATAAACGCGACAGGGCTGATCGATTGTTAGCCGAGAAAATTAGGGGATGCTGCGCTGAACTTTTATCCTGAAATTTTACTTTCGGTGTCTCATTTATTACATACCTTGCTATAAACGAGTGTATTAACGTTAATTTGTTTGTAGCCGACTGTGCTTGAGGACGCAGCCACACAAAAAATTCTTGTATGCATCGAGTGATTTGTTTGCGTGTGATCCGGCTGTGCTTGTGGACGACGTAGCTTGAAATTAAGATGAGATCCAACGAAGGCAAACTTCTTTTCTCTAAAGTAAACTCCTGATTTAATAGGGTATAAGGATCAATACTATCAATATCAGCAATTTTTTTTTTCATATCTCAGGTGTGCATGGATTGGGAGATTCCTGTAATATGCTATCTTGCCATAGTGACTAGCGTGTGCGAAGCGTGCTTGTTATCCAAGATGGCTGACGTAGTTCTGCGTCCTGAGTTGCTAAGCAACCTAAACCCAGAATGCCTTACGCGGTCACGTGCTGTAAAAGCTCTATTAAAAAGTTAACTTTTGATTTAACATATCTTTTGTAAAAGCGTATTCAGAATTTTTATAAGTTTATATAGAAAATGAAAGCTTTTTAGCGTGATGTTTGCTTAATTGTAGAACTAAAAAAATTGTCAGTTTCTTATGTTAATTTCATTAAATGTAAAATGAAAAGTTATCTTTTTAAACCCTCACATTATTAACGAAACTGTGATCAGGATTTTTTTGGTGTACGAAGAAAATAAAAGCATTTTAAAGTTACATTTTGCTTGTTTTCAAAATTTAAATAAAGCCACTTTCTTCTTAATAAAAATTAAAACTTTAACGTTTACCTGGTGGATTAATAATATCTGGAAAAATCTTTTCATTAGGTTGATGCAGAAATAATTGCGTATTTTTTTTATTTATTTACTTTTATCATGTATGCTGGTTTTATAGTACCTCCTAAATCAACTGAATTTTTTTAATAACCACTTCAAGTTCCTATTAACATAAATAAAAGAAATAAAAAACTCTTTCACCACAACAAAAATTAAGGAAAAATACAACCTGAACCTGGAAGCGCTTTTCGACAGCAAGGCTATCATCATTCATCAGGGACCAAGGAGTACACTAGGGGGAACCGAGTGAATCGACTTGAAAGCGGAAAAACTGAATATATATAGCGAAAAGACCATGGTTTTAGGCCAATCAGAGAAATTACACCAAAAGGGGACAAATTAATGATTGGGCAGTTGGGTCCACCATTGGATTAATGCTGAGTCGCCAATGGGACCAGAGTCTGAATTTAGTAGTAAATTATTATTGGTTTTTTGTATGGCCAAATATTAAAATGAATGATAATTTAAAATAAAATTTATTCTGCTTGCAAATTATAAAAAAAAAAAAAATTAACTCCTTGAAAATTTTAATTTTTGGCCTTTTATGAATTCAAAATAAATGGTAACTCGTTTCCCAATGAGTTTAAAATCAAATGTAAATTAATTATTATCAACTGTCATTTTTTTATGAATTTTTTTTTTATATAGTATCTTGTTGAAGTGTGAAATTTCTTAATTTTTGTCAACATCATTTACTTCAATGTATTTATTATCATTAAATATGTAGTGTATCTATATGTATATATTTAAGGGTATATAATATATTTAAATGTTGCATTCTGACGGCTTTTGTCAGTTATTTTGCTTATCACTTTCTCAATAAAAACAAATTAAAGAAGTTCAGATTAATTCTGTTATTGAAATTAGATTAGTTTGTAGTGAAATTACTATATTTCGGAAAACATATATTGGTAAAGTCTAATTATTTAAATGTATACTGTAAACTTAACAGGCAGTCAGCGGATTGCCAAGCAAGTTACTCAAGCATTTAATTAGGCGAATATCTATTTTTCCTCCGTGGAAAATAATTTTTTCTTGACGTCAAAAGACTGCATGTCATTCTTTTCAAGCCGAGAAATAATTAAAAATCTAGAAAAAGTCATAGTAAGCTCCATTGAAACGCAGGTTAACGAGCCGGCAAATTCCACCCATCCATCGGATGGCGCCACCGTCTGCTCACTACCATCACTTAGCATGGGAAACGGTGAAGCTGCCCATTCTGGGTTATTCTGTGCCGCAACTTCCTTTAGTTATACGTATTGTGGAGGTGTAAAAAAAAGATTTATATTTTCCATCTTCATTAACCCTTATTGGAGGAAAGATAAATCATTTTTAAATTATCCTAAATAGAAATGAGTGAATGACAACACACAAAATAGTGAGCCAGAGCACAATCTTAAACTGACACAATTGCTTTACATTGGATCAAAACAATTGGATCAAATCCCAAAACATTAAAACAGTCCCAAATTACCTTATATTTACAAGACAAAGAAGAATTTAGCTTTTTATTTTTTCAATGTCTCAAATCAAACAATATTCTTTTAGTAATAATACAACTACTTGCCATTGAAATGGAATACTCGCCACGAGAATCTTTTTACACTTCAAGTCAAATTATTTCCATAATTTTTATTATAACAGAGTCAAATTTTTTTGTTAATCAGAAGCCTACTTATAGCCCTTTTTAAACATGTAAAAGAAATTAAAATATTATAAATCGAATTTGCATAATGAGCCTTTTTTTCAAGACAGAAAAATGGAATATTCCTTTCACCACGACAAAAAAATGGAATATCCTGTTCTACAAGATATTTAAAGGTCCTGGTTCAGAAAATAACTGTTCATTCTAAATTTTCTCTATGATCTATGTATATGACACCAGTATCCATCAGTTATGGGTGGAAAACGTGATTTGTCCCCATCCAAAAGAAGAAGTATTATTGCACTAAAGAGTCAAGGCTACTCTCAATCGCAGATCGCAGCCAGTTTGCATTGCACGCAATCCACCATCTCAAAAATCATTAAGAGACATAAGGAAGGTCGTGGAACTATGAATCGAAGATACAAATGTGGGCAGCAGCGCAAAACAAGTTCCAGAGACGACAGAAAACTTCAGAAACTCGTTGCACAACAACCATTCAGCACTTCAAAGCAGTACCATTTGCAATGGAAATAATCCGGAGTTGTTGTGTCTCATCGTACAACTGTAAGGCATTTGCATGATTTGGGATTTAAGAACTGTGTGCCCAAAATTAAACCGCTTTTGACATCGAAACAACGTAAAAAAAGATTGGACTGGTGCAAGCAACATGTTGAAGGATGACTGGAGTAGGGTGTATTTCAGTGATGAATCTAAATTCTGTGTGACTTATGGTGATAAAGGATGTAGAATATGGAGGAAAAAAGGTGAAGAATATAAAGACAAAAATTTGAAGAAAAGCGTGAAGTTTCCTGGAAGTGTCATGGTCTGGGGGTGTATCTGTGCAAAAGGAGCTGGTTCTTTAACGTTCATAAAAGGAACAGTAAATGCCAGTGTTTATCAAGACATCTTGGACTTCTATTTGATACCTACTTTGGAAAAGTTTGGTGATGACGATGTCCTTTTTCAGCATGATTTGGCTCCAGCGCATGCTGCCAAATCGACTGTTGCGTGGCTGAACAGTCGTGATGTACCCACCCTTTCCTGGCCCGCGAATTCACCGGATTTAAATCCGATCGAAAACATCTGGAATATTATGAAGCAACGCTTACAGCGTGAAAAGTCAACCACAATTGAAGAGTTAAAGGCTTCAATCATGGATATTTGGTCTAACATAACTGCTGAGGAGTGTGCCAAATTGGTACGATCAATGCTGTGCAGAATACAAGCAGTCATTGATGCGAATGGTGGAGCTACCAAGAACTAGATATGTTCACATCGTATACTTCTCAAATGTAAAATTTAGTTTGTTTTTTATTACTCATTTTGTTGTTTTTGCCTTGGTGAATAAATTATTCCATTTCTTTGTCGCGGTGAAGAGAGTATTCCATTTTTCTGTCGGTGAAGAGAGCTCATTATGCAAATTCGATTTATAATATTTTAATTTCTTTTACATTTTTAAAAAGGGCTATAAGTAGGTTTCTGATTAACAAAAAAATTTGACTCTGTTATAATAAAAATTATGGAAATAATTTGACTTGAAGTGTAAAAACAGATTCTCGTGGCGAGTATTCCATTTCAATGGCAAGTAGTTGTAATTAGCCGTTACGTATAATACATTGTGTTCTAGTGTGCTGCAATAATCCAAAAAGTAAAGACATTAAACTTCTTGTTAAAGTTATTTAAAAAAATTTTAACACTGGAATAATACCTTCAGCTTAGCAAAATTCAAGCAATAGTAGAATTGAAATAAGAATTAGAAAGCTAAATAATTTAAAAGAGACTTTATTTCAAAACAAAAAAAACAAAAGCGTTAAAATAAATAACTGATGGAGATTACAAAAAAGCTCCATTTGTTAACTGATTTTAACCAAGGCTGCCTCCTGGTCCATAACTTTATTTGTTAACTGATTTTCAAAATCCTTTTTGTATCTGATACTTACATTTGTCCTCTATGTAATGCAATATTCACTTTTCAACAAAGTCCCCATTAAAGCGTGGGATTGGGTCCCTTTTTGAACAAAGGGAGACAGCCCGGATTCTGCGAGCTACAGTGGTAACCTTATTGAAATCTGTCGAGACAGACTTGTATGAGTTGAAGAACATGGTTCTTAGATTTTTGTTTGGGGGGGGGGGCGGCCCATGTGACTGCTGCTCCAAGCTCTGCCGCTAATTTGCTGATGTGTAATATTGCGTTTTGATATTCATATATTTTGGCGTTGGTACGCATTTAAAAGTCTTGTTTTCTTAAAAGTCTTATGAACTGTTTGTTTACCGTTTCTCCTATTGTTATTAATAATTCGGATGCTGCGACAATGGACGAGAGAGTGTTTACATCTGGATCCTTTGTTGTCATTTTAATTCGGGGAATCTAGATGATGAGCAAAAAATAAAGAGAGTATTGCTGATGCCCGTCGAGGAGAGATCGTATATTCGGGGTCTTAAAAAAAAAGTGAAAGGAGACACCTTTTGTGTTTCCTTGAGGGGAAAGGGAAGAAAGTGATGAAACTTTTAAAGGCAGAAGGTATAATTCGTAATCCCTCGCCAATCTAGGACAATTAATTGGCACGAGATGTATTTAGTATTTAACTGCATCGAGCTGAGTGATGATAATATACCGTAAATCATCTACTATAATACACCCCCTTGTATAATGCGATTCCACTTTTTCGGCCCAAAAAAGCAGCAAAAATGCTATCCTCTTGTATAATGCGATCTCCATTTTTGACTCCTTGCGAGAAATAAAATGTGCAAAACTGTAACAAGAAAACAACTCTTTATTTTTAAATTTTTAAATAATCTGGATCTTGACAATTTAAAAACCTTCAAAATCTGATTAATCTGTGTCTTCGAAAATGTCTTTCGAAAGTTTTAATGGTATGACTTGCCATATCATGCCTGTTTGTAACCCAAAATGATTTTAATAGGGGAAATGTCCCAAAAATAAATTGAATTTTGGTGAATTTAAACTTTATATAATTTTGAACAAAGACAAGAAAGTTCAGTTACATGCATTTCTACATTTATTTGTATACTTTGGGGACAATAGATACCGGTAATTTAAAATATTGTATATACTGTATAACTACCAATAATGTATAATATGATTCAAATAAAAAGTGAATTAATTTATTGTGTAATGAACTGGACACTGTATATGATGTATAATGTACACTATCTAGCCAAAAGTAATCGGAAACTTTCGATTTTAGACGTTTTGTCGAAATATCTAGAAAAATACTTGACAAATTGTCCTCTGAAATATATGAGGTGTCAGGACAATTCGTCAAGTATTTTTCTAAATATTTGACAAAACGTCTAAAATCGAAAGTTTTATTACAAATAAATGTAGAAATGTAAAAATGCATGTAATTGAAGTTTCTTGTCTTTATTCAAAATTATATAAAGTTTAAATTCACCAAAATTCAATTTATTTTTGGGACATTTCCCCTATTAAAATCACTGGACGTTTATAGCCTTACATTGATAGGAAAAGCTTTCCCACTCACACATCGACAAAAAAACCCAGAACAACAATTTTCTTAATAAAAAAGCAAGTAATCTTTATTCAGTTTAACATTTTTCATTATCTCACTGCATAAGCTTTCTATATCTTGTAGGCTTTGGTTCGAGGCAATTTGTAAGTATAGCAATCTTTGGAAGAAGTTAGTTTCATAATACGGTAACTGTTGGCGACGAGATATTGGAATAAAAAATGAATTAATTTACTGTATAATGAACTGGACACCGAATATGCAATGTAATTAATGCACGCTAAATTCATGTTAATAATATCATCAGCACACAAAGCAACTTCGACAAAAGCAACTGCCTCCATTTCGTCGAGGCAGTTTGGAAGTTTATAGCCCTACAGTCTACATTGATAGGTAAAGCTTTCCTACTCGCACATGGGCAAAAAAACAAAAAAAAAAAAAAAAAAAAAAAAAAAGAACATCAATTTTCTTAATGAAAAATCAAGTAAAATTTATTCAGTTTTAACATTTTTCATAACTTGACTGCATAAGCTTTCTTATAGGCTTTGGTTCGAGGCAGTTTGAAAGTAGGCCTATTTGGAAGTAGCGATCTTAGGAAGAAGCTATTTTCATATTAGATGTTGGCGACGAGAAATTCAAATAAAAAGTGAATGAATTTATTGCATAATGAACTGGACACTGTATAATTAATCTACAAAACACGGTAATTTTGTTGTGAATTTCATCAGGACAGTAGTTCAAAGCAGATTGGAAGCAGAGACCATCAATATTGATGGTCTCTATTTGGAAGTAGCAATCTTTGGGAGGAGTTATTTTTATTAGATGTTGGCGACGAGAAATTCAAATAAAAAGTGAATTAATTTATTGTATAATGAACTAGTCACTGTATATGCAATATAAATCCTTTAATATTAATCCTTTTGTATAATACGGTCCAACAAATTTAGGTGCTTTTTTAGGCCAAAATTATTCGCATTACAGTAGAAGATTTACGCTAGTTGGAACGTGAAATCTCCGCCATCGTAGTGTTTGATGTTCCTCAGGGTACTCGACCAAGATAAGAAGTCATCACTGCACTGATGTGTGATGGGACATGTGTAATATTTAGTTAAATATGCCACATGACCCGCCACTACAGATATGCCATTTATTAAACATATCTGTGTTGTTTAATTTTAGTAGAAATAAAGGGTAATGGGATGGAATCCAGCACAAAGAAGTAGAAACTAGAAATTTATGTGCTAGTTAGAGGGGGGGAGGGACCGGGGACCGTCTGTACACAGCGCCAGGGAAGGACTGAGCACCTTAAGCGCTGGGGCTGCAGACGGCACGCGTCCCACCCGTGTCGTCTCCAGGGTACGGACCTCCGCTGCCGGACTGTCGGGGTAAGTCATGGAGATGACAAGCCAGACCGTACGTGATCCATAGAGCGCTGTATTCTACGTCGTTTGAGAAGCAGATGGGACAAGCGAGCGAACATGGAACAGAGCCCAGATTCACAGCACAAGCAACGAATGGAGCTACATCGCAAGTAACGAATGTCGGAATCAACATTTCCTGTGTGTTTAAAGTGCCTCATAAAGATAAGTACTATACGTTGTTAGAAAAACATACGCCTGCTAGTAGAGTGATAACTATAGGGATGCAATGTGATAAAGGAGATAGCTTATTAGAGCTCTGGACGTATAATAGAACTAAGACTGTTATAAGGGACTAAAGCGAGAGTATGTTGCAAAGTTTTAAATCTACAAACGAGTTTTTCTTGTTGTAATAAGTGTTTAGTTCTATGTCGTTTTTTTTATTTATAAGAAATTTATTTCCTTTTGTTTGTTGTATTTATTACCTTTATGATGCAATTGATATAAGTCAAGTCGAAAGCTATATTTTTTTTTATTATGCCCATCTTAGTTATTATTACACAATTATGCCTTTTATAGTTAAGGTTAAGCCAAATCTTAATATAATAAAGTGTGTCATATTGTTAGCTCTGATGTTTTACTTGGTAATAAATTTTAATAGTTAATAGCATAATAAGTTGTTGAGTCATTGGTAATCAAGCTTTACAGAATAATAAGGACTTAGAATAAGTTAATTAAACAGTTATTAATATTAATCTTGAGCATTTGGTTTTATTCACTAGAACAGGTAGGTGAGGTTTAAGTAAGTTAGGTAAGTAAGGGAAATAAAGTTAAAATTTGTTGTTAGAAAAAACCACTATACGATCAGCCAATCAGTTATCGAATATTTCTTAAATTAATAATATAGGAAGTGCACAACGAGGAGTTGGACATGCTACTTAATACAAAGAGTAGTAACCCCAATTTACTCCGTTGCGTCACATATGCCTGCTTGGTGAGACAGTTCTTTAATTACTTTTATTGTGTTGTTTTTGTTCCCACTGGTGGCCCTCGTCAATACAATAGAATCTGCTATCTGCCGTCTACCTGTTATGCACATTTCACGCGTTGCGAATGCAAGTGTCAGTGATCCAGTATACCTGTTCATACCATTCACTGACCTCCGCGACCGTTGACTAGCCTCATGAATGAGCGGCGCTGAGAAAACGTTGTATCGTGCGTCCTTGTTGCCGTCAGCCGTTGCGTTTGAGCTTCAATGTTGAGCCTATCGTGTCTTATGGACAGATTAATGTTGTTTAATGGTAACACTTGGCAAATTGTCCAAGAATATTGTAAAGCTGTGCATACTGCAAGTGCCAGGTGATGGGAATCGGCCAGCCTGGCACGGTGCTTTGAGCGTGGGCGCGGTTGTCAAGAGATAGAGCCGCGAGTGGCACGTTGTTGCATTGCGTGACGCGTGGGCATCTGTTGGTTAGTACCTCAGGGGGTTACGGCTTTCCTCCCCTCTCCAGTCCGCTTTCTTGTCACTTGCGTCTATCTGCTGAGCTGTCGCACAAGGTGGAGCCTTGTGCAGTGCTAATTATGTGCAGGTGTGTTTGGCCGCGCAGGCTGCTGGCTGTGATTGCCGAAGGCAATTGCGGTTGGCGAAAGCACGAGCTTCCTGCACACCTTGTGAATCCCGAGGTGGACGAGAAGTTACCTGTGTGTAAATTAGTAGCTATTAAAAGTGTATATATTGTTGTTAACGTAGACTGTCAGCAGACAGTGGCATTTAATTAAGGGGTGTTTTTTTTTGTTTTATTTTTGTTTTTTTTTATTATTAATTAATTCGATCCAATACGTCCATCCAGGGTCTGTATGGCCAGAGGCCGACGAGTTGGGTCCCTGGATGGACCTGGATTCACGACTGCTGTAGGTCACAGTAGCCGGGGGGGTAAAGATTGGCTATCATGGATGGTCACCCATCAGTGACGAGCCGTGCCTGATGTAGCTTAACTTCACAGAAGTTGTGTTCAGTGAAAGCCCACCAGGCCTCAGAAGTTGCGTTGGTTTCTTGTATAATTTCATTCCCCAGGGGCTCTGAATTTTTGACGGATTAACATCGATGGGACTATCATAATGCACTGTATACGTTTTCTTACCTTTTATCTCAAGAGTAGCTCTGATTAAAATATGTTTAGTAATCTATCACCATATTGTCTCCGTGCTCTGAGCCTATAACACCACCTGTGAGTCTAAACAACCTGTACCTCATCACGTGGGGAGTCGCTCATGCTTTGGCCTTATAGTACAAGTCCCTCTCCCGTGCGTGGGCATGCACACTACAAATAAGGTCCTGGAAGAAAATATAAGGTCGCTTGAAAAAACAATGCTGTGTCGAAACCGTTTAGTTTTACGATCTGTTCTTTCGGAATAGTGTTCAACAACACGTAAAGAATATTTATAAACAATAAAGAGTCCATAGTAAAGATAAAAAATAAAATTATAGTAATAAATGTGATATTTCAGCAATTCTGCTTGGACGAAAGTATAAGGTCGCTTCCTATTTCCCCTAAATTTAATGAGACATGCCGACCATTGACTCATAATTATACAAATACATGCTAAATAGGTTTTCTTGAGTTAGATAAAGTAAAATTATTGACACATTTTCCTTGTATCTTGTGACTTTCACAATGCCGAAAGGAAAGCATCTTTCTGAGTTTGAAAAAGGTCAAATTGTGGTATTCAAGCAGTCTGGCCTAACTGGATCCAAAATAGCTGCAAAAATTGGAAGATCAAAAACTGTTGTAAATAAATTTTTAAAAGATCAAGACAATTATGGCGTCAAGACAAGATCAGGGAGACCACCAGCAATGACTCGCCGAGAGAAACTGAGGGCTTTGCGATTAGCCCGCACCAAACATCATTCCTCGGCTGTTATTAAAGAACAGTTGAACTTAAAATGCACAAGTAGAAGTGTGAGACATGTACTCTCGTCGGATCCTCATCTGTCATTCTCCAAGATGATGGCAAGACCACCACTGAAACAAGCTCACAAAGATGCAAGACTTGCCTTTGCCAAGAAATGTGTATCCTTTGGGGAAAAATGGGAAAATGTCATCTTCTCTGATGAGAAAAAATTTAACCTAGATGGGCTTGATGGTTTCACCCGATATTGGCATGATATCCGTGGGAATCAAGAATATTTTTCCAAGAGGCAAGCTGGTGGGGGTTCGGTGATGGTGTGGGGTGGATTTGCACGAGGTGGGAAAACTCCTATTGTGTTCATAAACACAAGGATGAATTCCTTAAAGTACCAGGACATGCTAGCAGACAATTTACTACCGCATGCCCCTCTTATCACTTCAGGCAGCTGGATTTTTCAGCAGGATAACGCACCGATCCACAGCTCAGCATCTACAAAAGAATGGTTTTCAGCCAACCAAGTAACTGTATTAGACTGGCCAAGCCGTAGCCCTGATTTGAACCCAGTTGAGAACTTATGGGGTATCTTGGTGCGTACCATGTACCAGAATCGTCGCCAATACAACACTAAGGAAGCACTTGTTGCAGAAGTGAAAAAGGCATGGGGAGAAATATATCCTGAAGTATTAAAACAACTCACAGACTCCATGACTAACCGAATGATTAAGGTTATTGAAAAAAGGGCGATTTCATTGGCTATTAAAACAAAATAGATCCCGACCTTAAACTTATTTCCAGGCAAAATACCTGAAATATGACGTTTTCTGTTATAATTTTATTATTTTTGTTTAGAATGGATTCATTTTACACATACTTGTTTATTTTGTGTTATTGAACAATATTCTGAAAGAACAGATCTTACAAATGAACGGTTTAGACACAGCATTGTTTTTTCAAGCGACCTTATACTTTCTTCCAGGACCTTAAATTTTAAAGCATCTTGTAAAATACAAAAAGATCAACAAATGATCAATACTTACAAAGAAGATACCATGGCATTCCAAGAACAACAAATCAGATGAGACTTAAACAAACAATACGATCGCTCATCCACAGATGAGTTCACAATAAGATAAAAGAGAAAATAAAGAAAACTTCCCATCATTTTACACACACAATTATTGGGTGGAATGTTACTAAAACAAAAAGGAATCGTTTTGGACTCAAGATCCTGACTCCAATGTAAGTGCTCAATGACAAGATCAAAATCTAAAGGGAAACAGACTACAAATAGTCAACAACACAACATACAACATACAACATACAAAGTGTAGGATCCAAACTTTCCCCACGATTTGCCAACAACTGAACAACTTACAACAAACAAAAGTAACATGAACAAGCAACCAACAGGTTGTTGTAGCACAGTAGAATTCACTTACAAAAAAGTTCCTAAAGGGTTAACCAACACCCTCCACCAAAGTTACCGCCCAAATGTAAACCTCCCACCACAGGAATGCCATGACGTAGAAAAAACAGTACAAATAATAATAATACAAAAAGATCAACAAATGATCAATACTTACAAATGATTTTAATCTTGACTTTTCCACACCTTCCTCCAATGTTTACTCAATTCTGGACTTAACCTCACGTGCCGGTTTATCGCCTCTAATTTTTTCCATTACGCATTACTCGAATTTACACAACTCATCCTCCCTAATCGATCAATTCTTCTCGATTTTATCTGATAATTTATACAGCGGCTCCCTGGACTGTGAAATTTCGGACCACCTTCCAATATTCACCTTCCAATCTTTCCAGTCAACGGCACACCCCATCTCAACGTCCCTCAACACCCGGCTAATAACTACCAACAGATTAGCAATCTTCAATTCATTTCTGGAATTAACCAACTGGAACTCGTTATTTAACCCGGAGGAAGATATCAACACCCTCTTTGAAAAATTTTTCTACCAAATCCACAGTGGTTTCAACCGATACCTACCATGTATATCTACTACCTCCTCTTATACAAAACCCTCTTTTCTGAAGCCATGGATGACCCTTAACTTACTCTCACTTATTTCACATAAAAATGCTTTATATCGCAAATACCGCCGCTCTCCAAATGCTTATAACAAATTTAGGTTCCGATCTTTCTCCAATTCCACACGTCATGCCATTCAAAAAGCTAAATCCAATTATTTTTCTCAATTCTTTGCGAAGGTCACTAACAACAATTTAAAATGGAAAGCTATAAAAAATTTAATTCAGGGGCCCGCCCCTCTTATTTCGCCATTCTCTGACCCTTCCACCCTTGATCCCGCTCTTTTAACTAACTTTTTGAATGTACTGCTACCGCCCACAACTTCACCTTCTTCTCAACAACAATACCCTATCTCAATATTGACAGATTCATCCTCGTTTTTTTCTTCTCCAGCCTCCCTTGATGAAGTGTCGTCCATTATCTCCCGTCTCAAACCATCTAACAATCCAGACTCTCTCGGCATCAGTTCTAACATTATAATTCGTGCACGCTCTGGTTTTGCTGTTCCTTTGACACTATTGTTTAATATCTCCCTTGCCCATGGCAAATTCCCCTCCTGTCTCCGTTCTGCGAAAATTACGCCAATTCACAAAAAGGGCGACAAGACTAATTTCTCCAACTATCGCCCAATATCTATTCTCCCTTCCTTTGCCAAAATATTTGAGAGCCTTTTCTACACACGTCTATCTTCATACATTTTTTCAAAGAATCTTCTTTCTCCTTCCCAACACGGATTCACACCTAAAAGAAACACATCCACTCCCTGCTACGAACTGATGGAATACATTATCTCTAATATGGCCAAAAACAAATTAGTTGTCTTCCTATTTCTCGATTATTCTAAAGCATTCGACTCAATCCCTCATGACCTCCTTCTACACAAATTATCCCAACATTTCAACATACGTGGCCTTCCTCTTGACTGGCTTTCAAGCTTTTTATCAAATAGACAATACACCCTCCACCTTCATAATAAATCCTCCTCCACAATCACCCGAAATATTGGAGTCCCCCAAGGTTCCATCTTATCACCGCTTTTATTTAATATTTTTATAAATGATCTTTCCTCCATACTTTCTCCCTTATCTTTAATATTGTATGCAGATGATGCCACAATATCCTATGCCGACGCCTCGCTACGTACAATAAAGGATACCTTTAACTCAATCCTAGACAAACTTCTTTTCTGGAACACTATCAATCATCAATCCCTCAACCTTAGCAAAACCACTTACGTCATCTTCTATCAACGCAATAAAAAATTTGACACGAACGAATTTTCGCTACATTACAACTCACAACTGATTACCCCATCCAAATCCTTTAAATACCTAGGCATTCACTTAACTCATAACCTCTCCTGGGATACCCACATCAATTCTTTAGCTTCAATACTTAATCAGCGTTTAGGGCTTTTCTCCCGTCTCCACTTCTTTCCCCCAAAAATCCTTTTCTATTATATAACACTCGAATCCACTCCTCACTAACTTACGGCCTTCAATTTTGGGGTTCGACCACTAACCATAATCTTCTACGCTTATTCAGACTTCAAAAATGGTTCGTCCGAATTCTATTAAAACTACGCAAACCAGCCCCTGTCTCTCATCTTTTTACCACAGTGGGTATCACACCCATTCAACAACTCTACTTAATAAACCTTGCAATCTTTATATACAAGATACTCAACAATTACATTTTAATCTCCCTCCCTCAACCCTTATTTACAATCAATAGCACGCCTCCTTACAACACTCGACACTCAGCCTCCTTGCAAATAGCACGTATAAAGCATAATTACGAACTCAAAAGCATCTCTGTCTCAGGTAATAGACTCTGGTCTTCTATACCACCAGATCTCCGAATGTCCCCGAATATTGTAACCTTTAAAAATCGTATCAAGAATTATTTCTTAACACA
Organism: Rhysida immarginata; assembly: GCA_023313115.1. NCBI lineage: Eukaryota > Metazoa > Arthropoda > Chilopoda > Scolopendromorpha > Scolopendridae > Rhysida > Rhysida immarginata. Next base: position 595,249 of record JAHWFO010008154.1, read on the forward strand.
CACGCCTATATAACTTTCCCTTTCCCCTTCCCGCCTCACCCCCTCAACATAATTTATATTACATTATAATTTATTACACCACTGTTATACACTGTCTCTTGTTCCCCATCCAGGGACCTACCCCGTCGGCCTACGGCCATACTGGCCCTGGATGGACGATTGTAATGTTTTTATGGAATAGTTTTTAACCAAATAAACAGATAAATAAATAAATCAAATAAAATAATAATAATAATAATAAATTGAATACAAACAATAAAATCACTAAGTAACTTAATATTTCATAAAAGAAAATCATTCAAAAATAACAAGCTCAAGTAACACTATGAAAATTCTTAATATCAAACCAAATGAGGCATGAAACCACTCCAAGCCCAACAAAGGCCTTCCAAAATGAAGGTCTATAAAAAAACGATTAACAAGCCAAAATTAAGATTAAACCATATGCCTCCCGCCACAGAATCAGCATAGCGTACTAAAATTACAATAAAATACAATAACAAATGATACGCAATTGAAATAACAAAAATACAAGTATTACAAAATGTCAGCCATCAGCTTAGAGAAAGGAATGATCATATTTACAAAAGTTCACGCAAACACCAGTCTGAAGATTGCAGAGCGAAGGGCCACCAATCCACCGCTGAAGAAGAAACTCCACCGCACACAAGTCCAAGAAAGACAGGCTAGTGAGGGACACCACTAGATACTGTCTGGCTAATTATCTTGTAGGCAAAGTCCATCCGATGGCGACAAAAGGAAGGTCTACAAGCACGGAAGGAGGGGACCGTGCCTGCCGCAGACGAATAAGCAGCGAAGGCAAGAGAGCTCCATAGGCAAGTACCTGTACTATAGTAAGCCTACCCAAGAGTCGACGGGGATATCGATATCTCCACTGTCGTTGGCCGTACTGACGCTGTCATGTCCTGGGAAAGGCATTCTCCATCAACGGAGCTGGTTGTCAGGTGCTATGTCAGTTAAACGTCAATCAGCATGATGTTGTTGCTGGCTGCCCGTGTCCAGAAACAAGATGCATCGCCTTTTATTCAACAAGAATGGATTGCTAGCTGAATCTCGTGCACAAATCAGAGTCCACTCCTGAAGTCATTCGACGATTGGCTTCCCGCCGACTAAGACGCTTACTAATCGGTCGCGGCTTCCCAAACGCTATCTGGTGGAAAACGACAAAAGCACAACAAAAAAGAAAAAAAAGCAACAAAAAAAAAAACCGGCTCAAAGCTCTGAAACGCTCCATGAACGATGATAACAAGGTGAAATCGGAACACAATCCAACAAGCAGATGAAGAACTAAATCAAACAGCCAGGCGAAAAAATCAAGTAAATAAATAAATAAACTAGGCAGTTTACAAAATACAGAGTGCAAGAAAAAAATACTGGAATGATAAATCAAAACATGTGATTGCTGCTAGAGCACTGTATTATGGGATCGCTATCTGGTGGCCAATCTGGAATTAAGCATAATTCTTCCGGCTGAAGGTAAGGAACAATGCTAATAGCGAATCACTAGAGACAAGGATATCCCAGGTAAAGATAGCTTTGCAAAGGTAGGCAGAATCGATAAGTAACAATTTTTTGAAGGTAAATAAAAACAATTAAAACTATCAAAAAGAAAGACAAAAGGAGAATCTATCAGAAGCCATAGCATTTTCAATTATACAATGACTCCAAGTAAGTATATGATCAAAAGAAAATTAAATAGCTTACTAAAATACACAATAGTTCCACGAGTTCGGGAAATTATCTGACAGAATAACTGACCCTAACCTTTGCATGTTTTAGTGTTATTAAGTCTTCTCCTCGATTAAAATTCGTTTGACCACCATAGTCCCTGAACATTTCAGGTAGGAATTATCTCTCAAGCAATAATGGGAAATTGAGGAAATTGTCTGTTTTTGTTTTCAAATTTCGTTGAGTGACACAAGAAACACCACCACATGTCATGTAACCCTTTTAATAAGGAGGGTTACTGTAACCTTTAAATAACCATAAAACACAACTGACTTTGTCATAATACCAATGTGTTCCGGTTGCCAAAATTTCTGAAGCACAACATCAATAACTTCAATAGATTTCTATAATTATTTTTAATTAGACTATGTTAGGTTTACGTATTTGTTTTGTTATTTTAGTAATCACTCTATTAGCTATGCTTTCATTGAAATACTTAATCACAAATATCCGTTATTGATAATGGTCTCTTAAAACTTGTACACTATTTACCAACCGACTTTATATTTTTCATCATATTATAAACTTCGCTTATATCTGAGAAGAATGTTAGCCAATTTATAAACGATTATCCTTATAATTACATTATGATTTAAGTATATATGAAAGTTTGATAACCTTTGCATATTGTTATAATCTTGACTCTGCTCTACTGGGATGAAGCTTGTCAGTCTATGACCTTATATGGGTCCCAGGAGCGCCCCTTTGTATATTACTTATTTTATTATTATTTCACCATTGTGTTAGTATGTAGGTACGTTCAACTTAACTTTACCTTCATACTGCCACTAGTCATGTTACTAAGGTATGATACTTTGGAAAACGTTTACGTTATTTTTACGTCTGTTCCGAGACCATTTACCATTGGTCCTTTATGGTCCAAATTGTGTACCAATTAATTATAACAATTTTGTTTGTGTCTTAATGGACCTGTTGTTTATCTGGCCTATTTTTGACTTTATTAGCATTCTGATTAGATTATTTAATTCATAATTGTTTAACTAACCCATTTTTGTTCCACTCTATTATTTATATTGTGGCCACTTGGCCTAACTTGTTGGTTTTCACCATATTGGCATTGCCAGGGGACCATTGTAACTATTGTAACCATTTTATCTAACCTTAACCCAAATATACTGTTCAGTCGTACCAATATGTAATACAGTGCTCCCTCTATACAGGGTGAATACAAAAGTCTGAACCCCCCTTTTATTTTTTGAACCGAAGCAGATATGTCAATTTTGATGAATCCAATGAATAGGAAGTTGTGGGTGGCCTATCCCATGGTGCACTTTTCATCATCCCAAATATGCAAATTAGAACACATTCAAAATTTATCTCAAAAACCGTAAGGGATAGAGTAAAAAACCCAATTGCAAACTTGTTCAGCATAAAAAAACAAACAAAACAAAAAAAAAATCATCCAAATCGAACCAACCAATCACCCAATCATACTGACCATTTCCGGAACCGTGTAGCTTGCCATTCTGGAATTGTTCTGTCTTCTGTGTGTTGAAACATGCCTTTTATTTGCTTTTCCGCATGAAAGTGAATGTGAGTATGGTAATTTATGTTAATTTTTTGATTTGCATGTTTTACGTGGTGGAAATATCCATTCAGTTTTCCTTGTGCAGTGTAAGTTACAAACAGTTCACCACGTGATTGTGGGTGATTGGTTGGTCTGATTTGGATGATTTTTTTTTTTTTTTTGTTTTGTTTTGTTTTTTTATGCTGAACAAGTTTGCAAATGGGTTTTTTCTCTATCCCTTACGGTTTTTGAGATAAATTTTGAATGTGTCCTAATTTGCATAATTGGGATGATGAAAAGTGCACCATGGGATAGGCTACCCACAACTTCCTATTCATTGGATTCATCAAAATTGACATATCTGCTTCAGTTCAAAAAATAAAAGGGGGGTTCAGACTTTTGTATTCACCCTGTATAACGGAACTCTACATAACGCCAAATTTATAACTGCAAGTCCATATAACGAAGTTTTTTTCCGGAAAATAAAAATTGCAGACTCATTCATGTCTGCAGTTTTTATTTTCCAGAAAAACCTGCGTTATATGGACTTGCTGTTATAAATTTGGCATTATGTAGAATTCAGTTATATAGAGGGAGCACTGTACTTTGGTTTTGATGCTAAAGTTCCTTGTAAACACCATCCAAAAACTGTATTTGTAGCAACCAATCTAACATTGAGGCGATTAATTTCTCCAGTGACAAACTGCCAATAGTAATTGTTGTCAATAAGAAGATTAATCTCCTTTGACCTCACTGCTTGAGACTCATCATTTTCATCAGCTAAGCTCATTCCTTGAGATTTTAATTCCTGGCATAAACGTGGATCAGGAATTTCTATTATATCATTACATATCTCTGGAACCTCTAATGCTTCAAAATAGTGAATTTTACTATTAAAATGGCTTTTTAAAGGCACTAATACTTTCGACTACAAACAGGGATACATTCAATACTGCCAAATCTATTCAGTTGAAGATGTTCCTTATCCATAGGTTTAATCGTTGAGATAAGGATTCTTTGATAAAGGATCTCTGACTGCCACTATCAAAAATCAAACGAATAATATAAGTAAGATAAAAAAAATAAAAGACTCTTTGACCATAACAAAAATGCAAAAGGAAAAATACGACCTTATCCTGTAAGCGCTTTTCGAGGGGGAAACTCTCATCATTCAGCAGGTAAACAGGGAGTAACCAGGAGAAAACCCGAAGATACTGGTTGTAACATAAACAGAGTGGGTAAATAAGTTAGGGATTTATGAAGTTAAATACCCTCAATGCCTGAAGGTCTACCAAGGGCAGACTTCTCGCAACGTTTCAACCCGGTTTAAAGAACATCTGCGCCACAGGAAATTCGGCAGAAGCAACCTCTCCGCCATTGCCAAGAACTCACGGGACACGGAATTTCCATCGAACATGTTAAACTTTTAAAGTCAATAAATAAGAAACTACTCCTGGATGCCTTTAAGAGTATGGCAATTCAGTCTACAAACAGCAATAAATCACTTAATTGTTTGCCGGCTTGTTGGCCGAGAGCGCTGAGGCGCAGGTCTTATCACTCTCGCAACCAGTAAGTCGCGGGTTCGAATCCCGCCTGGGGCATGGATGTTTGTGATTGTCCTTTATTATCAAAAGAAAACCCCGTGTTGGGCTTCGGCCTGTTGGGGGAAACCCGCGGGTTGTTTAGATTAATTCGGATAAAGGGCCAATCAGCGACTCTCAACTGATTCAGTGGTGGGTCGACCTAACCAACCATTGAATTTTTAGTTAGAGTGTGTCTGTTCTATTTTATTATTGGCCGTATTTTTCTATAAATATCCGCTATGTTTATGTTACAGCCAGTATCTTCGGGTTTTCTCCTGGTTACTCCCCATTTACCGGCTGAATGATGAGAGCTTCACCCTCGAAAAGCGCTTACAGGATAAGGTCGTATTTTTCCTTTTGTATTTTTGTTGTGGTCAAAGAGTCTTTTATTTATTTTATCTTATTACTTTTATCCACATTTCTTTCCCTTTTTATTTTTTCTGGTGGTTCGCAATTTTTGTTTAACTCTAGTTTTATAATTTTTGCCAACTCCCCGTAAAAAGTCTTTTATGAATAATATAAGGGTCGTAGAAATGAAAACGAAAATTATTTATTTTATCCAAAGTGTATACCGTAATTTCACGCGGATAGTCCGCCTCCCAGATAATCCGCAGGATAAAAAAAACCACCTTCCCTGTAAAAATTTTCTCAGAAAGTCCGCTTCTCAGAAAATCCACGGAATATCTGAAAGTTCAAGCCCATGTAAAAAATGGCTCATTTCAAACCTTTCTCAAAGTAGTAATTTAAAATAGTAATTTAGCTAGTAATTTTATTATTTACATAGCCATCTTCATTACTTTTATATATTCTATGAAACTTTTATAAATTTATTATTTAAATGTGTAAATAATTACAGTAATCTCATTTTAATGAACGAGCGCAACTCCTTATTTCTTCAGCAGCGGCCATGGTTCTATCAACGTACTCACTGGTAGGTGCTAACCGATAGCGATAGAGAGCATTCTATGACATCATAACATCTTCAACTAATCGTGAATCGCCAAGTACAGTGAATTCCGGCCGAGCGAATCGCCGATGTTAACTTTTTAACATGTTTTTTTCTTAATAATTTATGAATGAAAAGTTATGTCACTGGTTAATTATTGTTCCGTGGGGTTAGAGTATTAATTTCAATGTTAGAAAAAGACTGAACAAAGACTCGTTAATTTAAAACCATCAATTCAAAGGCCATCGCCTTTTTATCTACAGCAGAGAACAAAATTTGCTTGCTTTCATTAGGGATAATGCTCCGATGTGTCGGCAATTTTACAATTTTACTTTACGTCTTTTTAGCGATTTTGCTTCATGGATATTATGCATGGATTAAACAGCTCCACGGGAATGCATCTCCCGTAACAAGTACGAGCTTCTGAATGAAAGTGCTCCTCTTTTTTCTCTCAACGCTCTGACAGGGATCATTCTGTGAAACTAATATTGTATCTTTCATAACAGTAACTGACAATCACTTTAATTTTCGGTCATAATTATTATGAGGTTGAAAAAAAAAACAATAACAGGAAAATGCTAGGCTGTAGCCACCGATAAGAACGAGACCAGAGAAGTGCGAGGACCCTGGCCGTAGCCACTGGATATGTAAAGGTTTATGCCCTGACGAAGCTTTCAATCTTGAAGGCCTCGATAAGAAGGACCAGTCATCGGTGGCTACGGCTAAGTTTTTATTGCATAAGTTTTAAGTTTTATTGATCATTAATAATAAAATCACATTCAACAGTGATCGATCGTTAACAAACGTTCATACTGATTTCCAAGCAAAAAGATCGGGAATCACGTGAATGAAGTAGTTCAGAAAAAAATGTGTACGAAAGCTCAATCGGTGATTTAACTGTTTATCTTTTTCGTACATCTGTTTATATCACAAGTATAGAACAATCTCTACTCAGTGTTTATTTGCCTGCAGTTGCAAATTTCCAATTTTTTATCGAAGTGTAAGCGAAGGGAAAATCTCTAAGCCACGCGATTGCCTTTTGTCTCTGAAGCTTTCCAACCCTAACATTTTCTGAAATAACTCATCTGAATTCAATTTATTTATAAATATTTAGAGAAAGTTCTAATAAATTAGTTTAAACTAACTAATCAATTTCTTATTTACTGATGAAGAGTATAATTGCTTTAAACTAACTAAATAATCATTATAAATAATCCGATTGCGGAATTGGGAAAAGGTGAAATGAAAAAACGTGAAAACGGCAATTTCGGCTGCTTGTAAGTCAATGTTACTCAAGCGTACTGAAATCGAAATTAGTATTGTAATTTACTCATTTTTTGTTCAAAATAAACATTGATTTTTGACTTAAATCTTGTTCTGAAGCATTTAATAGACTATATAGGATGTAAAATCATAGATGCCAATTTATTAATAAACATTTGAAAATCAGAAAATGTCTTTTAAACATCCGCGTGTGTGAAATTTCGTACGTTCTGTCTACATAAGGGCAACTCGTTATAAAAAATGGATTTGTCCCAACATTGCCATCATATAGATGGAGCACTGTACTTCATAAATTACTATCAGAAATAAATGGGCAAATTTGTGAAATATATTATTTTGTATACTTCTCATCTATTTCTGTTACTAGCAGCCACCACCATCTTGCGGACGTCACTTTATAGGTTTACCATTTATCGCAATTTGGAAAAATTTGTTCCCAGATAATCCGCCCCTCGCATAATCCGCAGAGCCATTTTTCAGATGAAAAAAATAGAGATAGTCTGCGAACTATCCGCATGAAATTACGGTACAAGGAATTTAAAAATACTCTCCAAATGCGTTAAGGCATTTATCCCACTGTGTAACAAGGCATGTAATTCCTTTATGGAAGAAGTCTCTCGATTGCGTGTGGATCCATTCCAAAATCTCTTCCTTCACTTCATCGTCCGACTGAAACCTGCAGCTTTTCAGATGTTTCTTGAGATCCCCAAACACATGAAAGTCACATGGGAATAAATCAGGGCTGTAAGATGGATGCTGCACTGCTTCCCAGTTGAACGTTTTGATGTGAGGACGTGTGCTGTCGTGGAGAAGAAGCACTCCTTCTGTAAGAAGTCCAGGACCCTTGCATTTGATGGCCGCGCGCAGTGCCTTCAATGTTTCCCCATATCGTGCTGCGTTAACTGTAGTGCCTTTTTCAAGAAAGTCCAGTAAAATTGGGCCTTTGCGATCAAAAAACGCGGTCAACATCACCTTCCCAGTGCTGTTTGTGATTGCTTTTGATTTTTTCGCGGGAGGTGACCCATAATGCTTCCATTGACGACTTTGACGTTTGCTTTTGGGCTGAAGTGAAAGCACCAAGTTTCATCCCCTGTAACGATTCTGTCAAGAAAACTCTCTCCTTCCTGTCATAGCGAGTCAAATGTTGCAGGGGCCCATTGTGCACAGATTTTCCGTAGTGCCGATGGTTCCTGATAATGGAGTGAACAATTCCACGACTAAGGCCAGTTTTATCAACCATGACATCGATCGTCACTCTTCTATTTTCCTTTAAGACAGCGTCAATTTTGGCTTTGGAATCATCCGTGATGACACGGTTTGTTTGTCCAGGTCGTTGATCATCTTGCAATGATGACCGTCCCTCCGAAAACCTGTTGCTCCATGCCCAAACACGAGTCATTTCCATAGACGTTCTGCATACGACGATGAATTTCAGAAACTGAAACTCCTTCACATGTCAAAAAACGAATTACTGCTCTCCGTTCCTGTTTCGTTGACTCCATTTTGTTGTTTGGATGAAGCGATCATCAGCAGAGATTCGAAGTGCAAGTTATCGTTCTTTCTCACGTGAGGCAACACTTGCAACCTATTGTTCAATTTGCACGTGGGGTTTTGCAATTGTTGAAAACAAAAACTTACGATCCTACACGTCGTTTTTTTTTTCCCACACAAATTTTCGTTTTCATTTGTACAACCCTTATACATTTGTGTTTCTTCGGCATAATCCATTCCTGAGCCACCTGGGAACGCATACTCATTGATGAGAGCTCCGAGGCTTGTAAACTGTGTACATTGGTAGCGTCAACGGTGAGATCTGAGGTCTCATTGGCCTTATCTGTTTTATTGATCAGTTCCGTTTTAGGATATCGTTTTTTAAAGTGTTTGCCGTCGCAATTTACACATTTAATTCTCCGATTTTTACATTTGTTGATACAATGTCCCTTTAGGAAGCATCTGTAACAGCATCCTTTTGCCTTCAATATGTTTCATCGTTCAGATGTCGACATTGTATTATCGCATTTGTAAATAGAATGCATCCCATTGCAGAATAAACAATTTATTTCTTTCTTCCCTTGTGACACTAAAGTCATCGCCATGAAGAGTTTCTCCTTTCCTGGAAAAAATTGAGTCTATCTGCATTTTAGATATTCTCTGACACGTTTCTAACATTTCTATTTCCTTTCTCAGGAAATTAAGCAAATCTGTGAATGGAGAATCTAAGACTTTTGTTTTCTCTTATGCAGCTGCACTTATGGTCTGGGATGACTTCTGTCTTTGGAATTCACAAAAAATCTCCTCGGGCATCGTTGGGGCTAATACTGTGTACACTGTAAGCTCAAATTTATCTCTCTGAATACCAAGTGCTTCTAGGCCACTAGTATGCACCTTAATGTAGTTTATGCAAAGCTGCTATTTCTCTCCTATTTTTTACTGGCCTCATGTTTAAAAGTTTATTAATATGTTCATTCTGAATCAATTCTATGTTGCCAAATCATTTCTGCATTAAATATACAGCTGCTGTATAGTTCTCTGATATTAACAGTAAACCCGCTATCACTAGCAGAGCAGGGAAATTGAGTACACTTTTTAAGTAACTAAATTTGTCAATGGGAGACGAAGAAGGGTTATTGTCCACTGCTTCTTTAAACCTATCCCAGAATGTGTACCATTTGCTTGCATCTCTGCCAGAACGTGGTAATTCTAATTGTGGGAGTCGAGGCATTTACGATGGTAATACATAGTTGAATTAGTACTGGTATTTTAATTATTAGGGTTTTCAGTGATAGTCTAGTTATCAAGAGTTTCTAATAGAATAGTTAATATGGCTTTCGTGTCTAATGCTAATTCTATGTATTTTTGCGCACTTTCTTATTCACGTTCGAATTCTTCCTCTTGAAGATATGGTTCCAAATCATTATTTAGCTTGCGTAATTCAACGTCCTTTTCTTCTATTTTCAATAGTTGGGACTTCAAAGAGACTCGAGAGGCTTCGCTCAGATCCTCTTGTAACCTGCCAGCTTCATGTGCGAGCTTAGTTAGGCCTTGACGTAGAACTTTTCATTTCTTACGCAATTGAATCTCCGTCACCATTGTTCAGCTGCTGATATGGTTCACTTTCTCGCTTGTCGAATTTCTTAATTATTTCCACTCAGCTTTCCTTCCTGAGTTTCGGCACCAAATTGTTGGAAATGTCCATTCTGTAAGTTAAACTTGGTCTAATTGTGGAATTAAGGATAATTAACTCATCCAAGCTTCCTTGAAGGAAAGAGACATCGTTCTTCGACAACTTATTTTATTCATTTTTGATTTTCAACAATACAGGATGATTCAAATTCAATGTAAAAATTTTTTAGGGGAGGTAGTATGGGTGATTCTAAGCAAAAAAGTTCATATGACCTTAAGTCCGAATTTGAACGATAACTGAGATATGAACAGAGATAAAAATGCCGCCACCAAGATCAACAAATTAATAACTCAGGTTCTGTGAAGCCTAGATTAATGAAATTTGGAGGAGTATCAGGGTACATAAGCCTGTGTATACATTAAAATTTGATCGAATTCCAACGAGAACTTTCCAACTTACGGAGTCAAAATTGTAACAAGTGCTGGTTAGTACTCACAAGTGAACATGTGTTACGATGTTGAATGAGTAACTCGGAAACTTATTGTTGGAATTCGATCAAATTTTAACACTATATACAGTTTTATGTACCCTGTTATTCCTCTAAATTTCATTAATCTAGGCTTCACAGAACCTGAGTTATTAACTTGTTGATCTTGGTGGCGGCATTTTTATTTCTGTTTATATCTCGGTTATCGTTCAAATTCGGACCCATGGTCATATGAACTTTTTTGCTTAGAACCACCCATACTATCTCCCCTAAAAGTTTTTTACATTGAATTTGAATCACCCTGTATAACAAGATATATACAAGTAACAATAAACAAATATAGTAAGAGCTAGGATTGTTCACTCTCTCTAGAGTGCGTGCTCAGTCTTATTTTGTACAGTATATTTATTTTCAAAGTTAAGAGGCTTCTTGAAATAACCTATATATATGCATGATTTGACATGAGATTGCTTTCTTTTATATCACAATTTTCATTTACATTTAGATACTCTTCTATAAGGGGCAGTCAAATGAAAAAGGTCAGATGTCAACGTGTGTCATTGAAAATTGATTACCTCAAAAGTATTCTCTAGAGCTATTAATACGAGGGTTGTTCCAAGAATTTTTGCCTCCTAGTCTGTAACTTTATTTGTTAACCGAATTTCAAAGTTCTTTTTGTATCTGATACTTACATTTGTCCTCTATGTAATGCACTATTCATTTTTTGCCATAGTCCCCATCCCTTTCCACATATTGCGCCAACACGTGACTAGTTGAGTGAGCCCATCTAACCATTTTTTCGTATGTATCAGATATAAAAAGAATTTTGAAAATCGGTTAACAAATAAAAAATTTACGGACCAGGAGGCAAAAATTCTTGAACAACCATCGTACATTTATCCCATTGATGGCAGATGTAGAAGAAAAGAAGGACGAGATACAAAACCCTGGGAAAAAACAAGATTGAATAAACAACGGTAAGACCCTGAGGTTTCAGAAGAGAATATGCTTTGTCAAAACAAAAATACAAAAACAAATTCTTTTATTTTTTGCTTTGACAAAAGATATTCTCTATCTGAAACGTCAGCTTTTCTTTTTTTCAGGGTCTTTCCACTCTGTGTCCAATTTTTGTTTATCCCACTGAGAGAAAAGATTGTCAATCCCATCCTTGAAGAAGCATATGGGCTGCTGATGGAACCGCATCTTTATCCAGTCACATATGTCTTTGTGTGATGCAAACCGAATTCCATGAATGTCTGTCTTCAGCTGTCCAAAAAATGTAGAAATCACATGAGGAGAAATCTGGCTGTAGGGAGGATGTTGAAGAACTTTCCAGTCAAATCCCCAAAGTAATTGTCTCATCAAGTTAGCAGTATGTGCGGGCAGGCATTATCATGAAGAAGGATAATGCCATTCGATGACATTCCAGGGAGTTTTGATTTTATGGCGAAGCTCAGTTTCTCTAAAATTTCTTCATAGTGCTTTGCATTGATTATGGTCTCATGCTCGAGGAAATCGACAAGCAGAGGACTCTTGCAGTGGAAGAACGTCATCATGACTTTTCTCGGAATTATGTATAGCTTTAGTATTTTAGTCAGGTAGAATCCTTATGTTTCCACTGTTGGGTCTGCAATTGCTCTAGGGTTGAAACTTGATGCACCAAAGCACTAGTGACAATGTGAGAGAGAAAAGCATACTCTTTCTTATGGTATCATTGCAGATAAACCAGAGATGCAGCCATTCTGTGAATAACTATTCCTATGTCAACTGATCTAGAACCACTCTGCACTAATTTTTCAGTACTGCAAAATGGTTTATGATAATGGTGTTATGGCACTGTGGCTTATTCCCCCCAAAAGATGAATTTTATTCCATGACAATTCACCAACATTCCCAGATAAGATCATCCAACTAAGCAATAACATCAGAAGTAATGACACGACGGGCTTGTCTTGAGCAAGCACTGTTTTGCAGCAATACACGTCCCTCTCAGAAACTTGTTTGCTAATCCTGCACACATCAACATAACATGCTGCATTCACAGTACACAGCAGACTTACGACAATGAATTTCTCATCTTCCAACTCCCTCAGCAGTCATAAAATGAACGATACCTCTCTTGTATTTCTTTACTTGCATCCATTTCTGATGTGGGATGAACAAGTCTTAAAATTATATCTGGCACAATAAACGAACGATTAACACAAATCAAGTTTTCAATGTACTTTCTCGAGTCCCCAATAGATGTCATTACAGTAAAACCCCAGTGTTACCAACTTGCACACCACAAATTTATACATGGTGACCCGTTTTCATTTGGCTCCCCTCTTATTAATAATAATAATAATAATAATAAAAAATAAAAAATAAATAAAAGTTCTTTACCTGGTATATTCTTCCTGCAATTTACTAGGGTTAGATACATAAAATTTAACTCTGAAATATAAAATATAGGGCATTCCAGCTATATATTGGGGGAGGGGGGAGGGGGAAGAGAAGAAAAACAGAATATAAATAAATAAAATACTGCAGGGAAATTCCTTCATATATTTGTCATAGTATAAAGATATTAGAGTGGTTTATATGCTTATGGAAGCGTACAAAATGGCTCCTAGATAACTGAAATGGAGATTTTTACTAGATCTCTCCCATGGTATTTTTTTTTTATTTCCTGTTTTAGAAATGTGTATTCTTGTAAATTTCCATTCTAATTTTTATTTATGTTCATTAACATCTGAATGCACATCAATTTTTTTTTTCTTAAGCAATCATAGTATTATTATATAAGTCTCAGAACTTCAGCACAATTGGCTTGTGCTACAAGTACATTTCAATAAGTAATGCACAATAGTATTTTTTGGGTAAAACTTTACTGTATATCCAAACCAACAATATTGACAATGAAGCCACACAATTTACCTATTTTTCAATGTAACAACCTAGTTGCTCAACATTTCTCCCATCATGAGACCACTTTCATTATACCATCTATGTAAAAATCTGGTTGTAAAGCCACTTTCGAATAGCTAATTTCACGTCCTCGTCAAAATCAAACTGTTGCCCAGCCAAGAATCTCTTTTTGGGACTAAACAGATGAAACCCAGAGGAAGCAACATCTAGATGCTAGATATCTCCCAACCATATTCGTCAATTTTGTCTAGACGTGTTTTGCAACATGTGGGTGCTTAGTGGGTGCACGTAATCCTGTAGCAGTTTCATATCTACATAGACGCTTTCGGGGCATTTGTAAAAAAGGGCATGAAGCAACTTCGTTTGTACGCTGGCATAGGATGTGGCATTCACAGTGTTCCCATTGGTAGAAACTCCCCACCAGAACGTCCTGCAAATCTCAGAATATTTTTTTTTTAACAGACAAGATCACTTTGAATTTCTTTGGCACTGGGGAGCCTGAATGCTTCCAAACCTTATTTGCATGCTTTGATTCCGAAATGTACTGATTTGCTTAGGATTCATCGCCAATACTACACCTTCTAGAAGTACAGGTCCACCTTCATGAATTTCAGTTGGGCTTTTCCGTTGAGCCCATAGAAAACTGACAACACCTTGCTGCACCATTTTTGTTTTGCATTTCATAATTTGGTCCCAAAGGGGGGCAGCAACACGGGACATACCTATCTGTGGCGTGAAATTCAAATGTTTTAACCATGATGGAATAAGAAAGGTGGAATAACAATGTGACATGATGCCACTTCTGTAGTTTTATTTATTGTTGTAAAATTTTTATATGTATGATTTAACTCTTGTTAAAAGAAAATAGTACTTCTGTGTAATAAAATTTTATTCTTTCTTGATTTATTTGTGACCTCTGCATGATTTTTTGGAGAAATTTCAACGTGAATCTCTGCATGGAAGGGAATCTCAAAAAATTCTTAAATTTTATTAAAATAACAGCTATTTATTAATTTATATTTGAAAAAATAATAAAGAGCATATGTATGTTTTTGATTAAAGATGTTATGGAATGTTAACCTGTTTTAAATAAAAGTTTTTAAACTCTTCGCCCACCGCCACAACTATGATCATAATGATTGATTATTTAATCAATTTTGAAATCTTTACTTTTTTTATTGATTTTCTTTGAAGTCCAGATCAGTTTAATTTTTATTCTAGATTTATTGGTTTTCAAATATCAAGAATATTTTCGAAAAAAAACAAAACAAAACTGAATCAAGTGAACCTAATGGTAATTGTACTATATGGAACTAATAAAATCGAATCCTATACATATTACAGCAGATAAATAAAAGTAGAACACTAAAACCATATATCAAAACGCTCATCTTCGCTTTGTTTGATTTTGCCTGTTTTTCTAAATCACTAGAATATTTTCAATTTAAGTGAAGCAATTATTATTAATGATCCACTGGAAAAATTTAAAAGTTCTATATTTTAGTATATTTCTTTATAAACTGCCAAAATAAAACTTATCAAAAATTTATGAATTTCATAAAACTTGTGTTTGTCTTCTCTTCATTCTTTTCTTTTAAATTTTTATTATTTTTAAAACTAATAATAAAAATTCAATACAGAGGATAAATATATAGAAATGCATTTTTCACTCGGGTCATGACGTCCACAGCTTCAGGCATGGATTTTCTAGGTCACTCATTGAACAGGATTCTTCCAAATTCTGAAAAAAGCTGACGTTTGGGATAGAGGCTAACAGAGAATTATCCTGAAAGTGATAATAGGAGTATTAGAAGATGACCCTTTGTTTTAATGTTAATATTAATTTTATTCCAGAGTTCTTATATCTCATCCTTCTTTCTTCCGCATCTATCATTTATTTTAAAACTTTCTAATTGATGTCTTTTTTTTAAATTTAGAATTTGTTCTATATACAGTATTTAATTTTTCCATTGTTTATTCTCTTCATCCAACTGGATTGGTTTTTTGTTTATTTGTTTTCTTGTACCCAATATCTTGATAAATAACTCAATGAATTTGTATTAGAAATTAATTTCTTTATTTTAAAATACTTCTTTGATTATAATTTTTTGTCTTTTTTTTTGTTGTTAAATAAAATTGAATTTTTTGTCAATAAGCTACAAATAGCTTATTTAAAGGAAAACAAAACAAAGGAAACAAAAGTAAGGGAAAACATCCTCCCCGATGGCTGATTGAGTTGAAAAGCTCCTGTAGCACTTGTAATTGATGTTTGATATACCTCGCACTTTTCCAGTGCTCTAAAACCAGGTATCTGCCAGCTCGCGCATTTTGATCTTGAATGTGGTTTAACGCAACTTTTTGCACTTTACGTTTAAAGCGTTAACCATTTTATACACTTATTAAAAGATCCATGTAATCGTAAACTGAATCGCCTGTCTTCTTAAGGTCTATCTATAAAATTCAAAATCCGTCATAATGTGGTGAAATAAGAAGCAATAGGGCCACGCAATCAGTATCCAAAGGAAAAAAAATTATATCAAGAAAAAAATAACATTCGTTAATATAATTAATTCTCAATATCACCCATGTAACATGCACAAAACTAATGTTAAACATGTTACATTTTATGTTGTTCTACTTTCCATTAAAAGGAGTATATATTTTTAATCAATTGTATATTTAGTTAGTTTTAATTAAATTTCCTTAATAAATTATATTCACAATGCACAATTTTCCCTTTACAATTTTGAGTATTTTTGATGATTTAGTGCATTTGCAGCACAGACTGTTAGGCCTAATCGCCGACAAATTGGCTACACTTTTAAACTCTGATTTAACACAGATCCTAATTGAATTTTCTTGCAATTTCTAACACTCTTCTGATGAAGGAAAAAAAATTTATGTGAAAAGTCTTAAATACATCGAAAAGAAAATTAATTTTGACTACGAGTTTCCCACCAGAAGCGATAGGTGGCGCTACGGTCAATCAAGGCCAATCAGA
This sequence comes from Rhysida immarginata, assembly GCA_023313115.1. Lineage (NCBI taxonomy): Eukaryota > Metazoa > Arthropoda > Chilopoda > Scolopendromorpha > Scolopendridae > Rhysida > Rhysida immarginata. The sequence goes on from JAHWFO010008154.1 coordinate 611,861, forward strand.
AACGTATGTTAGCCCACGGGCTGATGGGAGATTTCTTGGGGTATATAAGCAGAGGTCGGGAGAAGCATGACATTTGGGACAGTTCAGCTCTGCTAGTGACAATACGAACCTCCCACCTCGAGTAGACATCAGACCACGCTTCTTCCCAGACCTGCTTTAAGAGTAAGTATCTCTTTAGCATGTTTCTGCCATTGCTGCCTGTGACAACTTATGGACCGTGCCTGGTCTTGACCCATGTGCTAGACTCTGAATTTCATTGTCAGTTTATCTTTCTATGATAACTTTGTATCAGTACTTGATGTTATTAATTTTGAATGCAATGCTCAATTACGTCCATATTAAAACAAAAAAGGTTGCATGATTTTTACTTAAATAAACAGTGATTGTATAAAAGAATTGGAAAGCACTTGACCTGACCACTCACTTGGCCATGTCCCCTTTGTTATTACAAATTGCTTATATTGGGGTCTCCTCAAATTCGTTATAACGAGATTTTACTATAATGCTTTCTTTAACTTCTCATCAGAAGATAAATTTATTATCTCTGCATCTTGTATGTCATCCCAATGTAAAAGGCGTTACCAACTTTTCAAAAATGGCGAAAATATGCAAAAGCCAAAACCACGAATTCCACAATTTTTTTTAATTACACCTATGTACATTTTGACAACAAAGTCACTTGTGTCAGCATGATACAATTCTATTGCAAAACTAATATAATGGACAATGAAGTACAGCTTTTATAAAAAGAAGAAGAACCAATCAGAACTGGAGATGGCCATCAATTACTTGAAGTGTTTGTTAATTTTTCATACGGCCGCTATCACTACTAAGTAACTGACCAATTTTCTGGTTATCTCCATGGACAGTTTAACTCATCACAGAATATTATTTTATAAATACAATTGCAAGTCACATGCAAAATTTTAACAGATTTTGGTCATAATTATGTCACATTCAATATATTGTTTCAATTTATTTATTTACAAAAATATCTACAGAGGGTGTTGCACCCTAAAGAAATAACATTAAAGGTACATAACGCTTCAGAATACGAACTTAGAGCTAACATTTGCCCCTTTTGTTGGGCAGCGAAAACCAAACAACAAAACTTATGATCTAAGTTAACTTGACTACATACGAATCAACAATTAGCGATAATAAAACAACCTGGAAATATTAAATAATGATTACTATATATGTATTAAAATAAGAAAGGCGTAAACTACAAGTTCATAGTTTATAATCTCTCAATCGCTCAGGTATTTTGTACGCTCTTCCCAAGCGACTTCTCTTCACTTCATGTTCATGTGTCAAATCTCTCTGGATGCGGTTCTCATCGCAATCGTTTGGATCGTTGTCAACGCAGGTGGATGCATTCTCGTTATTATTTAAACGTTTTTGAGTGGTAACATTCTCGCGGAGCACAAACTTTTTTAATGCTTGTACGTGCACTGTTTGATAACCTTTGGGTCATCGACAAGTTCGATTTAGTAGCACACGGCCCCGACTGGCCGAACAATATGAAAAGGACCTTTGAAATGAGGTGACAACTTATGGTCAGACACAGATGGCCAGTCGTACAGCACCAAATCTCCTGGCGATAAGGCGCTATCTTGACGATGGCGATCGAAGCGAGCCTTGCTTTCTCAATGCACTTGTTTAACTGAACAGTAGCTGTGCCCCTGGCTTCAGACAATAATGTGAGTTGGTCAAGGCGGGTAACATAATCAATGTACGTACCAATATGTAATTGTTTCGGAAGGTGTGATGATTATCCATGTAAAAGTAAAATGGCAAAATACGTGTGTCGAGCTCTGTCATGCTGTATTGAGTGCAAGAAGAATATTGGGTAAATGAATGTCCCAAGTTGCTGGACGCGTGAGAACAGCTTTTTTTAATGCAGTGATGAGTGTACCATTGGCACACTCTACCAAACGGTTTGCCTGCGGAGTATACCGAGGGGTAAACGAATGCATGATACCATATTTATGAAATACACATGATATACGTTTTGATGAAAATGCAGGTCCATTGTCAGAAATATAAATCATTGCCAGACCAAAGCGTGGAATTATATCTAATTCAACTGACTATATGACAGTTTCAGCAGTAATCGTTGGCGTTGCACGAGCCATCAAAAAGCGAGTTGCGTGATCAATTGTCACCAGTAAATTTTTATTATTTCCAGCGGTTGTGGGTAATGATACTACATGATCTGCGGAGACCACTTCGAAGGGAGAATGCGGTATTGGACGATATCCCATAGGGCTATAAGCATTTGATATGCGGCAATTAACACGTTGGCATTTGTCGCATGAACGGATGTAGTGTTTCACAGTTTTTGCCAATTTTTTCCGCCAATAATGCTCACGAATTCGTGTGATAGTCTTCGCAGCATCGCAATGTGCAGCATCATCGTGACACGTTCATAAGACTTCCGTTTGAATGGAAAACGGTACAATGAGAGAGAGTCTTGTGCGTTTTATCATTGATTGTCGCAATGTTCAGTATGCATTCATGTTCATAAAGAAACATCTGTCTCAACTGCAGATGACGATTGGTCGTAGGTTCTTGTTGTAAGATTGTGATTATCATTTTGCAAAAGGCATCGTTGTGTTGTGCTTGGCATAGGAGATCGTCTGGCGACGTACAAATAGCGGCACAAAGTTGGTGTCAATTATCGGAATCCATCGGAAAACGAGAAAGGTGTTCGGTCACGACATTGATCGATCCCGAGCGATGTTGTACGTTGAATTCGAACTGAGAGAGAGATTAACAACTAATTGGGCGAACTTCCGGTTTAGTTTTGATTTAGCTATTATATACGCTGTTGTAAAATTGTCCGTGAGTAGAGTAAAGCGGTGGCCTTGTAAGTAAATACGAAATTGTTCGCATACGGCCCTGTGTACGGCGCTCGCTTCTAATTCATTGCTGTGGTATCGATTTTCGGCACTCGTCAGTGTTCGGCTTGCGTACCGTATTACGACCCGTTTGTCAGATTGGTCCTGGGATAGGCAAGCTCCCAATCCATTGTATGAGGCATCGGTCTCAATGTAAGTGGCGGCGTCTTGTTGAAAGTATGCCATTTAAGGGCGGAGATGTGACGGCATCTTTCAATGCATGAAAGGGCGGAAAGTTGAGTTTCGTTTAAGGTAATGGTTGTACTAATGCTTCCACGACTGTCTGGAGTCTTCTTGCTACTGTGGCCCTTTAACAGTTCATTTAACGTCTTGGCAATTGATGCTAGGTTCTGCAGGTGATTGTGAAAATAGTTTACAAAACCCAGGAATCCTCTCAATTCGCACACGGTTGTCAGTGATCCATATTTGGCAACAGCTTGGACACGGTCTGGATCAGGCACGATTCCGTTAGGCGTTAATAGGTGACCAAAGAGGGAAATGGTGTCGGCAGCGAACACGCATTTCCTGCGAACAAACTTGAAGTTTGCACGATAAGTGGCTTCAAAAACGTGCTCAATTGTAAGGGCATGGTCACTGAAGATGCCGCTACCAAATGAAACATCATCAACGTAAGTCGATACTCCACGGCCCAGCAAATAAGCATATGCAAGTTTAATAGCACGTGTCATGGTCGCGGGACCAATGGCAATTCCGAATGGCATATGCAAAAATTCGTAATGGGCGTCGGGGGTCACGAATGCTGTTTTATGTGTGTCGTCGGGGTGAATCGGTATAGTGTTAAATGCTTTTGCAATGTCTGCCTTAAATTTATATTTCTTGCTTGCCATACGATGAAGCACATAGTCCATATTATCCATTGGTTGCGGGTCGGGCACAAGATTCTGATTGATCGTTTTTGAATAGTCTACCACCAATCTTCAGGCTGATCCAGGTGCGGCATATGCATATTGAGATGGCTTGCAAATCCCCAACTCTATCCATTTATTTACTTGCATTTGAATAATTTGGCAGCATATTCTTAAACTGTACGGTTTGCATTGTACAGGATCCTCGGATGGGAGACTGAGTCGAACGGTTATCAATGGGCATTCACCTATTTCGTCCCCAGGCATGGAAAAAATATCACTATATTTTTCTTCTATGGCGACGAGACACTGTTCTTCTTCCTTAGTAAGGAATGACTCAGGGACGGATGGTAGTGCGGATTGCAATTCATGTAGCGGTTTAGGTGACGATTTGGATGCACGAGGTTGTGGCTCGGGTAGCTCAACAATATCGATATTAGTTGAAAGTTCAGCGGGATTGCGAACGCAATTCACTGAAGCAGATTTTGCACCAACACATTGAAATGTCTGCATGGAGCCTGGCGTTGTAACGCAGAGTCCTCCGGTTGGCGCAAATTCGAAACTAGCCTGTACACAATACTGCTAATCGTTTCCAAGAATTAATTGAGTTGGTAGATTGTCACAAAGTCCTACGCGTGGCATTACATAGTCTATTTTTCCAACCTTTATACGTAATGAGATCCATCCTACTGGAGTGCATGGCCCACCAAATGAATCGAAGGGTCCATCTTGCCATTTATACACGATGGCGTTAGCAGGTTTAAGGCAGCTATTGAGAAATGTGCCATCAGACTGTGGGTCACACAGGGCTTCAACAGTGGTGTCATTATCGATTATTGTGTGAATAAGTCGAGAGGTAGACGAGTGAGCAGCGATGCAGTTTACACTTGTGGTTGGTTTAGTGAATTTAGGCGATGTTGTTACAGTCTCATTCTTTTTTGGCGTTATTACTATTGGTTTCATTGATTTATGTTCAGTTGGCGCCGGACGTGGCGTAGTTTCAGTTTTTGGCGGAAGTGGACAGTCATATGAAACGTGCCCTTTTTCGAGGCAACGAAAACAAACAGGCTTGTCAGTGCGAGGATTATAATGATGCACAGTTTGTCTTTCAGAAGAAGTTGGTGACGCTTTTACAGCAGTCGATTTTGTATCAGTGTTTTTGGTCATAGGCGTGGGCTGTGATGTTTTTTCATCAGCAGCTAATTTATGCTTGGGCTTCAATTTTCGTGTAGCATCCAGATGCATAGCTGTGTCTATAAGGCTGTCGACATCAATGCAATCGTGTGTTGCTAAGCAATATTGTAGATTAACTTCTGTTATGCCTGCGATTATCATTTTAACATGTTCGTCAGGTGGTAGTAGAAATGGCGATTTCTCCAATATGGCGTCCTTAGCAAAAATATTATTGCACCAGTGTCTCATCATCATGGAGCATGCGTTGCGACATGACATTATGAAACTCTGGCCATGATAGTTTATGGCGAAAACGCTTGTTTAATGCAGCGGCCCATTCATTAAATGTATGAAATTTCTTACCCGTTGTTTTCTGCCAGTTTGCTGCTTGTCCAGTAAGTCGCATTTGGGCATGAATGAGCTTCAAATTTTCACTCCACGAAGCTTGAGAAGCAATACGATCGACCTCCTTAAGCCAATCGGATACACTCACAATCAGTTCACCACTATATTGAGTAATGGCTTTTGTGGTGTCCATCGTTGTCTGTAGGTTAAGCACTGGCGTCGAAGCATTTAGCCATTTGTCCAACAGAGCATTGTTGAGACGCAAAAACTCTGTAAACATTCGTGTCATTTCTGATGATTCGTTTTCTTTTTCTGCTGATTGAGCATTTGCGTGCGCACCAGTTTGTACAGCTGTTAATTGTGCCTGCAATTCGGCGATCTTTTCAGCCTGCGAGCGTTTCTTATTATTCCTAACGTACCTTGTCTGGAACGAATTTCATTGTCGATCACAAGTTTAGCCACATAGTCACTTTTTGTCTTTTCCTTAGGCAACAAACGCAGTTCTAACTCCTCGTGTAGTTCCTTTAGAGTGAGTTCAGCCATTTCATCGTGTGAGATTGATTCACATTTCTCGGACATTTTGCGAAATTGCGAGGGACGAAAAAAAATTGCCTAATCAAAGGAACTGTACTATAAAAAAAACACATACACTCTGTGTAAAGTTTGATGAAGGTTTTCTGTCACAATTCTTGTTAATTGCGATGAGCGAAGAGTTTCTTTTACGGTTAGGATGAGCGCACGTGGCGAGCGAGTGAGCGAGCGTCTCAATCCCAAGAGCAAAGCAAAGCGAAAGAATATGAAGTGACAAGTTCGTAACAGAATTCCTATTTCAAAATTCGGTATTTAGTGTCTGCATACACTTACAATCGTTTCTTTTCTTTTTTTCTGAGAAGAAATGGTTCAGCATCTGCATTTCGATGATTATTTTTGTGTGAGCGGTCCGGATGCTCATGTCAACTGCGCCATGTTAGTTTAATAATTTAATTATTTACAAAAATATCTACAGAGGGCGTTGCGCCCTAAAGAAATAACATTAAAGGTACATAACGCTTCAGAATACGAACTTAGAGCTAACAATATATTTAGCAAAACTTGTTGCAATTCTAATACACTCAAAAGTATGTCTTCCTTTGACTTATGTTTTTCCTTTGACAAACAATTGTGTCTATCTGAAACATCAGCTTTTTTCAGGGTCTTACCACTCTATGTCAAATTTTTAATATCTGTCTGTAACAGTGATTTGTAGACACAAGATTTGTCCAATTCGGAAATTTTATCTTTTGTGCAGCTTACTTAAGTATCTTTTTATAGAATAGACGAGTTGCACATGACGCTAGCGCCAACACTTGGCAGCCTCTGTAACTAACGTAGTAGGCGGCAATTGCAGTCTTGACAATGGCAACAAATGTAAGTGAAAGCGATCGCACATGTCATAAAACAAAATGAGGCACTCGAGTTAATTTTTGTGTTCCATTATGTGTTAATAATGGTCAAAATACAACTAAAATATAAGTTTTCATTCATTTCCATGAATTATATAAGAGTAGGAGTTGTAATAAAATATATTAATTAAAAAATAAGAACTCCATTTAATAAAAAGAAATCGAAATAAAAATAAATAATAAAAAATTTGAATATAAGTCACCCTGTGGAGAAATACAAAGGTTGAAGTGGACGAAACACAGATGAAACAAGGTCTTGTGGAGCTCATGTAGATGAAACACAGGTGAAAAGAAGGTCTTGTGGAGAAATGTTACACGAAACAGGAGAAGAAGATCTATGATGAAAGTCCGATGATCAGTAGAAACGTAGATGACAAAATTGAATGCATGTAAAAAAACGTTTTCGGGATTTTTATCCCATCTTCAGTTTATAAACTTTTTGAATGAAATTTCAGTTAAAACATAATAATAGTTCAGTTCAGTTCAGTTTAGCGCAGCCTTCATCTCCTGCTTGCGAGGAGACTAGCTGATTACAACAGCGTCCACTTATTGGTAGTCTATATTAATCGAAATCACTGGATCAGTCACTAGTTAAGTAACTCCGTGATCTTGAGAGGGCCGATGATTCTATGAAGGAGATTTGTATCATCGAGGAATTGAACAAGGGAATGTATATTTCTCCGTTTTATGTTATTTCTTCCCCGTGTTAATAGGAGAATGTTCGTGACGGTAAGGGGGTTAATTTGTGACTGTGGGTCAGTGTGTGTGTTTGTTGGGGGAGGTGCTCCCGTTTTGTGTGTATGTCAAGTACCTAGGGTGTGAATATTAATATGTGCGAAATGTTTATTTATTAGATATATTAGTGGAATTTAGTAATGTGTGGTATCATCGTTGTAATAAGCTGCTTGTCATTGTATAACATTTATTTGTTATGGTGTGTTAAGAATCGTGTATAGCGTAATTGTTGGAAGCAGCTGAAGAATTTCCCTTCGCAGCAACAATGTCCTCAACGATTGTCGTCAGGCTTTGTTGTAGCGGGGAGAAATTCATGGAAAAACTGCTATATATTCGTTTTTTTGGCTTTGTTGTTGTTGTCGTCCGGGAGAAGTGTAGCATTCCAAGTCCGATGTGGAGAAGTTGCGGAGAGAGCGGGTCGAAAACTAAAAGCGAACAATGGCGTGCTTCGCAAATGGCGGTTCACCCTCAGTTCCCTTATAAATAATGTTTTAAAACTAGTGAGATTAATTAACAGTATGGCCAACCTCTACTAATTTACAGTAGAAGATTTTCCTGAGCGTTAATGGAAATTAGTCATGGATGTAAAGTTATGCAAACGCTATTGACTGAAATGGGACTTGCGCTCATGGCGTGAAATGCGTTCGATGTTCTTCTGTTCGAAAGAGATTTGTGCCGCTCTGCTGAAGTTGTTCTACTAAGTTGAGAAATCATCCTGTCGACGGAGATGGGTGAGATCATTCCTTATTTTTGACCTAAAGATGTTTATGACATTGGCGAAGGAGTTCTACTCAAATAATGCTGTAGTTTGTTTTGAATGCGTCGCTGACATTTACATTCTCAGTCGGGTCTAAAAACCCCGTTTGTGCATTGAGCAAAAATTACGCTCGCCTGGTGTGAGGGGGACGCTCGTTTTGAAGCACAATTCTGAGTGTGTCACAATTTCTCATGAAGTATTAAATAATATTATGCCAATGTATTCAGAACAGATTGAGTAAGTGTAAATAGTCATATGGTGCTTGTGTTAGGCTTTATAAAAGGGCAATTTGTCTTATATGCAAGACTTTTCTTGTAAAGCTGAGCCCGCACAAGCGATAACTAGCGCTGGTGTTGGAAGTTGTGTAATTGGAGTGGGCGTGTAATATTTGCATTAAATACAGGTTGTCACTTTCTCACATATGTTTGAAAGGCGATTGAACTATAATGGTCGAGTTTTGCACTGCTAGTGTATAAGCAAGAGTTGCTTAACAATCGTTGTATTAAGGGGTTACAGTATCCCTCCCAGTCATTTTACAATCCCGAGATAGTTAAGGCATTATGAGCTATTAGGATTGGGAAAGTGTTTCAGTAAAAGGGGTACATGGCGCTCTCCTGTGTCGACTGAAGCCTATGGTTCCAAATGCGCATATGTGGTGTGTATGACTGAACATGCTGCAACTAGTCCATTGGTGGAGTTGACTTAGCGCTCTTTAAGGATTGAACGCTTGTGTCAGCAAGATGCCAAATGTCAACATGCATTATTTGTATATGCATTGTTATTTTGTTTCTTCTTTTGTTAATTAATTTATGACTAATTCTTTTGACATTCCGTTCGAGTTTTAAGGGGGCCCCTGATTCTATTTACTGATTATGTAGATTATGTTCATAAGTTTGCTGACGATGTTTTGTTCAGATAAGTTTTATAAATAATTAAAGTTCATTAATCTATAAATACACCGCCTATCTTCTTTCCACCCTCCCTTGCCTCACCGTACGTGGTTCGGACTAGTCTTAGGGCTGCATGTCAGCCCCGCCCCCGCACGTGGGTAGCACAAATTTGCCATGTGCTCCCTCTGTTGGCGATAATTGGGGCACTCGAGGAGGATGTGACTGACAGTTTCTGGCACACCACATGAGCATTTATCCGAAGGAGAGATTTTTAACTTATGAAAGAAACTTTTAATTGGTGCATGTCCACTTCTCAGCCTAAATAATAAAGCTCTCTGATCAAATGTAAGCCATTTCGGGGTGACGTTTTTATTTCCTAAAAGCGTTGGTCTGAGGTTCTTATAGTGGCCGACTCTGGAATCGGCGCACCAGTCGGCATTCCAGAGCACTATGAGCTTTCCATTGACATAGGCTCTCAAGCTTTTGGGTTCGAGGCGAACTTACCTGGCGGGTTTTTTGGACGTTCTAGCCCAGTTGGCGAGGTGGTCTGCCACTTCGTTGCCCTTTATGCTGTGACATAGGGTAAAAGGAAATTGTTACCACCACCCAACATTCAATTACTCTAGTCAAAACAAAATTCAGCAAGTAGCTGTCGCGGACGCCAGTGTGACGGATGGAAAATGAAATGTGAAAGTTCTTATCCCAAAGTCAATTAAATTAAAATTGTTGCGGATGCCAGTGTGACATAGGGTAAAAGGAAAAGTTTTTTATTCCCTACGTTTATTTGTAAAAGAAATGGAAATGTCGCAGACGTCAGTGTGACATAGGGTAATAAAGATAAATTACTTGCTTTTACTTGAATTATAGATAAAAAGGTTGTCGCGGATGCCAGTGCATAAGCACGATTTTGGATGCTTCTCTAGCAATTAAGAGATATCCATAAATGAGTTGAATGAACTCAAGATAATAAAATGATAGCCTAAAATAGCTTTCTATTAACCAGCCTCTTATTTAATTTCAATATAGGCCTATTGACCTGGTTGACCTACCAAAATAATACAATTAAATTTTAAGTGTCTTAAAACTACTCATGCATTGAACAGCAGGGAATATCGTGATCCTCCCTCCAATATTTCAATTGAACAAAGTCTTAACCTGGTTGACCTGCCAAAGTAAAGAACGTGCAAATCTTAAATAAATTTAAGCATGCATTAAAGGATAATAAACGTTCTAATAACACTCCCCTCTATTCAAATCAAAAAGTTATTCCCTTTTATGATACAATTCTACAGAATCAATAAGCAGTAATAAAGTTCAACTCTTTTTTTATTAATCAAAATAATTTTCATTGAAAAGGAAATCTTAAGATTATAATAAAATTTCAGACACTCTCGACCATTAAGTTAAAATTTCGCATTAAGGTTCAACAGTTCAAATATAGTTCTTATGACTAACACACGCGATGGGCCCGTTAAATAAAATGTGCACTTATCTTATGAAATTTGCTGTTTATTTCAGACTGTGAGAGAATGACACATCACAGAATCGTTACGTTGAAACTTTTCTGAGTCCGACGTTGAGATCTCCTTCCGTAGTGGCTTATGATTCCCGCCGTTGACCGCAGTGGGTTACAGGCCGTCCGTCTGTTCCACTATGCTCCCGTGAGAACTAGACTGACCCGTTTTCCCGCCCACTGTGAATCGCTACTCGTGATGCTCGTGATGTACCGCCGTTGCCGTTAGTTTCCGCCGCATTGACCCTCGATGTTGCCGCTAATCAAACTTCTGCATCGGTCTCTTATAGTGTAGTAATTAACATTGCCGAGAACTCTCATGATTGACAGTTGCCCGTGGATTTCTTTTTAGAGGGAGTTTTGAAATCCCTGAAAAATCATTAACCGACATGGTTCTCTATGTGTTTGTGATGGAGTCCGTTTCTTTTAGAGAGAAGGCCATAGCCGAGATTCAAGAAGTAAGAGTCCAGAGGAAGAGACTAGAGAGTTTCAAGAGCCTAGAGAGGTTCCCCAGAGTTTATTTGAATTTTTGCTGCACAATTTATACCTCAAATAAAGTTTTAAGAGTTTCCTCCTGTTTGCATTAAATCGTCAAATATCATTGGTCGAAGTTGTGGGGTTAAAGGAAACGAAAGCATGCGTCAGCTCCCTCATACGTTAAAATTCATAACCAAGAAAGCGTCCCTTGCCAATCCAGCATGCATGCACCCTCCCCTCTTTTTAACAGATGGAGCAAACAGGAGAAAAAATAAAATGAGAGTGACCGCTTCAAAATTTAAATATAAAACAGAAAGTTTGATCTACTGACAATCAGGAATATCTTTATAAGAGAAACCCATTTTTAATTAATTAATTAAGGTAAAAGCCACAAGATTGATTAAGAGAAATAACAAAATAGTAAATAAAATTAACATATTTAGGGTATTAAAATAACACGGATGTTAAATTCAGTTTAATATCCGTAGGGACATATTTATATGTCACAATGCCTTTGTCCCCCGGGATCCACAGGAGGTTAATGGAATAGTTAGCTAAGGTTAGTGATTCTGTGAGGGATACTATATGGCCCAAGGTGTCACGGTGGAACCATCTTCCCGAGTCAATAGATTTTTTGATTGTCATAATCACACTTTTTGAGTCTGAAACAATTAGGTATTTGGCAGGTGGTTGTAGAGCTATTAGTGCTAATGCTCTGTGGATGGCAATCAGTTCTAGCACGGCAATACAGTCCTACAACATCATCTCTCACACTATCAAACCGACAGACCTTTCTAAACATCTCACTCACACACAAGACATCCAGTCTATACTTCCTCATTTCATCCACCAGTTCTCTCGTTCACTCTCTTTGACATGTCCTCTCACATTCCACACACCCATTCTCAATTCACACCTCCTTCTCTCTCGTCGAAAACCTTTTGCCGTTCCTAAAGTCGTTCCATGTTCATCCATCCAGTTTAATTTCTTTTGCATTCTGAAAATCATAAAGTAAGATTCACCATACTGGTGATCAGCCAGTAGTGGTATAGACTGGTGAGGGGAGTGCCCTCTATGGGTCCCAGCCTACCCTCTCTGAGGAGAAGTTTGCCAGAGCCTTGTTAGCTGCCAAGCGCGTTGCCCAGCTCCCACCATGTGGAGAAGAGGTTGGTCTTCTGAATGACTTTCTCTCTCTAAATTTCCATATTTACTGGCTATCAATTAGCAAAACATATTCTTTCAAATGTCATAAATGTTAATCCCTATTACATTTCTATTCCATTATCTATTAGCTTAAAGTTTATATTTGCATGAATATTTTCATCTAAGAAGTTGCTCACAATAACATATAGAAAAAGGAAGGAAAAATTCCACGACCTGGATTCGAACCAGGGACCATGCCTATCGCTGGCACCGCTTTTACCAACTGAGCTACCGCAGATATGAACTGCATTGCTGTTACAAGATATCCAAATGGACTTCATTGAAGCCACCAAGCAGCTCAATCGGCAGAGCAGGCCCTGACTCGAGAGTGGGGAATCAGCCTTACCCTTAAACCATCAAATAAATTGATGAAATTTAACTCAAACAGAAACTAATAAATAAACTGAAGAAACTTCTTCAAGCATATCACAATAACAAATAGAAAAGGGAAGGAAAAATTAGTTGTTGTCTGAAAATTAGTCCTTCCATCCTCCATCTGAAATAATTTACTGATGCTGGTACAGTGGCATACACCATGTCCTTGATGTATCTGCAAAGAAAAAAAAAATCAAGTGGTGTAAAATCAGGTGAACGTGGTGGCCAATAAACTGAACCTCTTCGGCCAATCCATCGATGTGGAAACTTCCCATCCAGTCTTTAATATTTTATGGCCGGAACCACATGTGGCAATACTGATTGCACTAAAGGTAAGTTGTCTAAAAAATCTGAGACAAAGCCATTCAAAATCATTTCTGTGTATTTTACTCCTGTAAGGCAACCGTTATAGAAATCAGGTCCCACCAAGACACCATTCCATAGTCCACACTACACAATGTAGCTTAACCAGTGAAATTTCATTTTGTTGTAGTGGGTTTATTTTTACACTTATATTTATTCTCTCTCTTTTTTTGTTGTTGTTGTTAAAATCAGCATTTTGAGCTCTACAATTGGAATTTTTTCTCCACCTGTAACGGTAGAGGTCAAAGGTCAAATTTGACATCACCATTGTTTAACCCGTACCTAACTTCCTATCTCCCGTAACTGCCCGCAACCAATTTGTTGTATCTCCACTCGTTTTGAAACTATATACGGGGTGATAGACTTTTGACTCACCCTGTATATATAAAAAGCCAAAATTCTGCACTTCTTCTAGAGAGGCAAGTTCATTAATAAAATCAGCGATGTTTCCTTTACACTTGTTCGCAATCTTGAAAAAACGAACACACTGGGCCGGCAAGGCGGAAAGGCGGAACCGTTGGCATTTGCACATTACACCCAAGACCAGCTAGAAATACGAGGGTGAATCAAAAAGTAAGTTACACTCGGTACCATCTGTGGTCGAAGAGCACCGACATCATTCACCATATTTAAGGATGTTGCCTGCATGTCTATAATTGCAACGTGACATGATCCCACATGTTCACACGTTTACTGTGTATGCAAGAGTATTGTTGTCATCGTGCAGCAACTGGTTCCACTCCAAGTTGGAGATTTGCAGAACAATCCATTTTTTGTGGGTGAAAGGCTTAAATTGCACAGAAATTTATAAGGAAATTTGTAGTGTCTACGGGGATAATGTGATTTCTCATCCTGCAATTGTGAAGTGGTGCCAACAGTTCAAAAATGGGCACTCAGATTTGACGGACGAATACCATTAGCTGAAAATTAGTCAAATAGCTGAACATGACTCAGCCAAGCCTCTTAGGGACAGATTGGAGCAACTCTACAAAATATCCGATGACGAACACATTCGAATCGCTATTTTTTTTACCCTCCTTGTTGGACGATGATTCGCTCATCTCTCCATTTATAACAATCTATACGCTTCCAAAAGAGCGTTACTTCTCAGAAACTGTGCTGTAACAATCAAGCGCTCTTTTCTCACTGTCATTGTTACAGCCTCTTATGAACTACAGCTTAACACAACAATTAAGCAACACATGTTTAACTAATTTACAACACATATTCACTGTACGCAAGACGCGTTTTATTAAAATAAATAACTACATTAAAAGGATTAGGGATTCCCCACTGCATTCCCCACAACCCACACTCCATAGCTGACAGCACTTGTCGCACACGCCCCTTCTTAAAAAAAAAAATGAACAATACCCCAATAACCCTCTAATTACAAAATAGCCACGACTACCAATCTAGCTCGCAAAACCCAAACCGCAGCCGCCCTTTATACGGGAAGGGGGTTGGTTCCCGAGCCCTCTGCGTGGCTGACATCGCCTTCCTACGGGCCTGTTTATGCCTTGTGCTGTGCAGTAACAGGCAGTCCTCACCTGGACCACTGTCCCTTATACCGTCAATGTTAGTAGTGGGCACACTATCATCACCCATGTTATCTACAGGCTCATCTGTTTTCTGCTCATCCTGACTCTCAGATGGCCGTCCTCCTGTAGGACAGTTATTTCCTCCGGTGTCTCCAACACTGGTAGGCATCCAGACAATTGGCCGACCAATATCACTGTCCGAATCACATCTTGCATCACAGGATGCAACAGCTACTGTTCTGGCCACTTTGGCTGGCCGCTTGGGTCATTACCCCCATTGCCATCCTCACACTCATTTACAGCATCCGCCTTGTCTTCCTCAGTAAAGGACCCATCTGTACATACGGCTACATCCCTCATTACGGGTTCGTTGCCACAATGAATGAGACCGGGGTTCTGTGGTTGACTCCATACCCGCACCCTGCTCTAGTGAACATATTTTGTGTCCCCAAACCTCAAGCCCAAATCTTTGATGAAGGATCGAGACACCCACTTAATCACCCGAAATGGCCCGAAACCCCTTCCATCGGGTTTACCCTTAATAGCCAACATTACCACACAACCCCTCCTAATTTCACCATGCACCCCTACACCGTGCTTGGCACATGTATTAGGCAGCAATCGGACCTTCGGCTTGGCAGTACATTTGATGGAATACGGTTCCCGGGAACCACCCTCACCAATAATAGCACCCGCTATTTTATGTTGGCTCCCTTCCACAATCTGGAAGCCATGCCAACCATCAACACCCTCGTACCGCTCAACCACCATGACATCCTTATCTCCAACAGTAACGCGGTACCCACATCCTGGGCGTCCTTTGCCACTATGCCTCTCGAGACCACTTCGACTAGTCTGTTGATTACACCTTCCAACTTCTGAATCAGCCATAAACAAGAGTCACAATCGTGCAGACCCATTACCAATACAGTCAATGAAAAGAATAACTTTGCACCGCTTTTCTGTGTTTTCTTTCAAATGAAAAATGTTTTAAACAAGAAAAGAATAACCCATATATTATTTCTAAAAGTTAAGATTTAAAAAAAAATGAAAATTAAATAGAGTTTTGAGCTAAATTATAGTAGTGCAAAGTTAACCATCCATTCAGGGTAACTTTGCACCAACCCCATAGAAACCACAAATTTTTAATATTGTAGGATACAACAGCTTAAAAAATGTACTAACTATACTAAAAAAATAATAAGGAAAATACAATATACATTTTTTCTTATTAATTTTGATGATATTGTGACGGAGCGTTGATGCTGAGGCGTCCCAATGCATTTTGTGACGCAACAACACCCTCGCTCCGCACTTAATTCACTAGCTAGAGACTACTCTATTAATTTAACTAAGCACATCATTACCATCAACTATCGTTTGGTCCCAATTCCCCCTGGTACGGCTAGCGCGCTCGCTCTATTTTTGCCTTCGCCTGCCTATTCTTGCCTAGCTGTCTCCATTACAAGTCTCGCAGCTGGTTCACGGCACCAATTGTTACGGTGCGTCTCCGATTGTTAAGTCACGTCACTAATTGTTACGTTGCATTTCCCTTACTGTGACACATCACTAATTGTTTGTCTGTGCGACTCTTACCTCCCCCTTTATCAACCGTGACATCATTACTTAAATCAGAGACCCACACGCACTTTATATCTTAGCTTGTACTCCTATGCTATTACCTACACTACCATAGCTTTTTCCTCTACTACTTGCTTAGACCTAGCACTATAATTTATTCTTAAATTCTAAGGGATTTCTAATACTCTCTTACCTGTGCCGCAATTAAAAATTTTTTTTTTATTTTGATCGTATAGTGGTAGTAATCCTTTCCTTCTCCCCCGTATATATTAATATAATGCCAGTTAAATCTACCCCAAGACAAGGATCCCAACAAACAATAAAAAAAAGAAAAGAACAAGCTTACTCCTTAGTTCCCCTTTTTACCACCATCCCATTTACTCTAAATTCTGCTCCTGGTTGCAGGTCGGACTTACAATAATAATAATAAAAAAAAACTTAATTACTCCCCCCTTTTATGCTAGTCAAGGATATGCGCTCAATCGCACCCAAAGTGTAATGCTTATATATCAACAATTTATTTCTAAAGGTAAATTTTTAATCAAGACAACTTCAACAAATCTACATTTAACACATTTATTAAATAAGCAATCAAATAATAAAAAAAAAAAAATATAGTGTTACAAACTTCAAGAATTATTCTCCTCCCCTTTATAAAAAAAAAAATCTCACAATAAAGAAACAACAAAATGTATCAAACTTTATCAATCCCTTTTACATACGATAAGATTATTGTATTCTTACACCACCAGAATTTTCTCTCTCCCTTTGCCCTCTATTAAAATTAACCTCTTAAATTCATAATTTGACTGTCTCTCTCTCTCTCTCTCTCTCTCTCTCGACTTACTTACTAACTACAAATTTTTCTACTTATCTAATATAGGCACAATGAGCAAGAATGTCTTAGTCTCAAGGCTAACCCCAGTCCTCCTTCCTTAATTATAATGATCGCACTCTGTAGTCTGAAATACTTTCCGCGCAGGCCTGTAATTTTAGTTTTGTGCACTTATCTGTACATTGACGCATCTGATGTCGGTACGATGATTTCAGCTGAATTCGTGGCTACTCTCACTTCCCTTCTCCTCGGGCTGCTGCGGGTCCTGTCCGCTACGTTGAGTGCGTTGATTCCGGCTCTCTCTCTCGGTGTTGAAACTGCCACGGTCGCGCTACGCGGTCAGGCCTGCCCAGCTTTGCTGCCTCCTCGTGTTCTCGCTCTCAAGCACAGTCAATATGTATGAGAGGCGCACGACGAGAACGACAGCACAGGTCAAACACACCTAGGTACCCCGGCTCAGGGAGCTTGATCCCGATTCTAGCCGTGTACCCCTGTGTTCTGGTCACCTGT
The DNA here is from genome assembly GCA_023313115.1 of Rhysida immarginata. Lineage (NCBI taxonomy): Eukaryota > Metazoa > Arthropoda > Chilopoda > Scolopendromorpha > Scolopendridae > Rhysida > Rhysida immarginata. The sequence continues at coordinate 629,370 of JAHWFO010008154.1, forward strand.
TGCCAAGCCCCTGACCACATTCGCTTACCCCTCGCTTGCTCACTTCTCGTCATGCGGGATCGGATAGGCCCACCCGGCCGTCTGGGTCGCTGGTGCCGTCGTCTCGCCCGTCGCCTCCAGGTTGTCGATCTCTGATTTCTCCAGCTGCTCGTTGTCGTCTACACGCTTTGAAATCTCCACATCATCTGTGTCTTTTTCCTCTCTTTTCGTATATCATTTCCTCTCCACCTTGACCTTGGTTTTCATTGTTCTTACTTCTCTTTCTCGGAACTTCCTCTTTCTTCTCTCGTTGTCTGGGCAACATCACACCTTCACTCTCTTGCTCATTGTTCATAGTTTTCGACTCCTAATCCTTAAACAAAGCGGGCTCTAGGCCTACTTTTCTTAACTTGTATCAATTTACACAAAATTTATGAATAAATATTTTTCTCCCACTGATATACTAATACAAAAAAAATTTTTTTTTTGTTTAAGTCGAGAGAGATCAGTCACTCACCCTTTGGGTTCGATTGAGTTGTATTCTTTTGTAAGCATTCATACCCCTAAGATTTTGATTAATATAGCCAATTCAAAAACTCCACAATTCCCTTTCTATTCCCTGATATTTCCGAGAGTCACCCATATACGATCTTTACTTTTTCGTTTTATTTTCAGAGCCAATAATTTCTAATAGCGACACAGATATGCCTCTTTCGCATATCTGTAGTGTCGGGCCATGTACGATAATTTAATGTCGTGCACGTCCCGTCACAATATAATATAAAACTATAAAGGTTTCTTGAAACGTCACTTTCAATTCTTTAATAGTCAAATTTTAACTTAAAATTTAAGCATAAAAATCTTTCCATGTATCTATATCTTCGCATATCTTTATCTATGTATCTATATACTAAAGCGCCAGGAACTCACAATGACTGTACACACCCACATACATCAACCACACTGAAATACGGTCACAGCTTAGCGTTTCTTATGGGAGTGTGCACTCTATTATTCACGACGAGCTTGGATTCAGGAGAAATGCTGGAGCGGATTTTTACCGCAGTGGCATGGAAAAGTTAATTTTAAGTTCAGACAAGTGTTTACAATTGTTGGGTGATTATGTAGAAAAGTTAAATAAATGTTGCATGTTTCTCAGAATGTGCGTATGGGATCTTATATCTGTTTTTACTGTTTCAGTGTGTAACTTACTTTTTGATTCACCCTCGTAGGTCAAATCCAGTGCTGTGACCGGTAAACATGCCAGGCGGCAAAGTTGAAATCTGTTGCCGCTTTCATCGAGTTTGGCTTCATCCATGTGATCAAAAGAGTGATGGCATAGTAAAAATTTTATAGTGAAATAAAGTAAAGCGAATGCACTTCATTTTGTAATTGTGAAGATATAAATTGTTATTGTTTTTTTAGCTTTTTACATTGTTAAACAGATATGTTTGGTTAAATTTTATTTGGATAATTCAGTTGGAAATTAGCAAGTTTTAGAACAGAAACGTGATCACGAGCTTGGTTTTCGATCACTTCGATTGGAAATATTGCCGATCGATGTTGATAACTTTTAATAAATACAGAAACATATGCACACGGAACAAATAAAAATAAATTAATCTTAGTGTTCTCCTTTTTTAATGTAAAAACCAATAAACTAAACTATATAAAAACAAATAATAAAATGATAATGTCACCAAACTTGAAAAGAGTTATGTAGCTGGATGGAGTCTTGTAGATGGTTGTGATGAAACCTAGGAAAACTAGATAGTCTTGTGTGTTATAAAAAGCCTTATATCATGAAAACTGGGAAGAAACTAGCAGTCTACATATGTATTATCAAAAAAAGTCTTGTATGGATGTGGCAGAAGATGATGATAATAGTAATATAAAGTTGAAGAAGGAAGTTAAAAATGATGAGAATATGGTTTTCGAAAACGTTAATTTTATTCCTTCACTTCTATCATTTTGAACCCCATCGGAAGGATACTTCCACCAGGACAATGCTTCGTGTCACATCGCTCATATCGTCATGGAATGTTTCCAGGAGCACGATAATGAATTCAACTTACTCCTCTGGCCACCGCAGTCCCCGGATTTGAAACCAATCAAACATCTTTGGGATGAGCTGGAACACCATCATCCAATAAGTATCAACTGGGAGCAGCTGTTGTATCCGCATTTGTCTATTATTGCTTCCGGCGGCTAATTGAATCCATGCCACAGCGAATTCGTGCTGTTATAGCTGCTAGGGGTGGCGCAATGCAGTATTATGAGGGTGTTCTTAATAAACTGGCCACTGATATTGATAGAATCCATTGATAGAATCCATAATGCTCATATGATAGAATTAGCTTCACAAACTGATGATTCATTAAAACCATTCTTTTCTATACTGTTCATAGACATTTCTGCTTGTTGCAATAGCCACAATGAATAACGAATATAAATTATGTAGATGCAAATATCTAATAGTGTAAAAAATTACTTTTTTAATATTTTGGGTTCTCAGCAGGCACACCAATAACAGATTTTACAGAAATCAGTTTTTGTATGTGCTAAAATTTTGAATAATTGTTTTTTGAAAGCATATGTAAATACAAATAACACCCGTTATAATGCACTCCTCTATAATGCAAACCAGCTTATAACACTATGTAAAGGTGGCTGCCAATTTTCATGTGAATTGCTACTGCCATGGCCACTGCTGTATTAAAACTATTCATTGGCAATGATAATGGGCACTTTCCAGAGGCAACAGCTGCCCCACATACCAATACACAAGCTATGCAGAAATAAGTCAAGATCTTACAGGTAAAAACAATGCATTTAAATGTGATCGATGAGGAAGAAAATGACGAGAACCCAGAACCACCGCCGAAGATCGCTAAAGTACTTGCAGGCTTACAAACTTGACTTAAATTTCTCGAAACGCAACAGGTAGATTCAGTTTCTATCTTACAATTGAAACAATTAATTGAAATTGTAAAAAAAAGCAAAACAATCAAGGGATGAAATGGTTAACAATGCACGATTTTTTTTAAACAAACTGACCATGCAGAAGATGATGACTCTGAGTTGAATAAATGAATACAATGAAGAAAAAATTACTGTTGTGTTGATCAAATAATGTTCCTTGTAATTAATTGTCAATTAAGGCAGAATTTTGTTCAATAGAACAGAGGAGGTCAGCCCACTTGTCCACAGGAAAAATTTATTCGTCATATATGCATAGATTTCATTCGCCAAGAAACCTTCTTCGGTAAGATCTCAAGTGGTCAAGTGGTCAAGTGGACTGACCTCTCTTCTATTTTGAAGTAAGTGTCCATAGCTTAATAAGGTGTTTGTATTTTTATTTTACTTTAGTATGAATTTTGTTATTCTGTAGCTTTGTAAACATCATGCGTAAATTAAAAAAAGTACTGCAGAAAAATGGCGGAAATTTTATAACGCAACCCCGCTTATATCGCAATGTGACTATTTGGATCCCGATCACTGTGTTATAACGGATTTTATGTGTACTAACCAGGGTTTTAGCACTAGAAAACATGTTTTCCATTAGGTCAGTCCCAAGGTAGAGTTCTCTCACTGTAAGGTGAAATGGAAGAGTTCACTTCATTGCGTTCAATAGGTAATAGGTAGAGTATCTAGCGGGAGTGTGTCCGCACAAGGTCGTTATTGCGCATGCGCGTGCCAGGAAAACTTAGCGCACAGCCAAGCTTAAATCACAAGATTTGTGGATTAGGGACTTTGCTTTGACAATGCGATTGTGTTGTAGATCTTTATCATCGAGAGATAAAGTAGTTAATAAAATTATTAATAAGTTATTGTATTTTTAATTTTTAAAAAAAGAAAAAAAATTAAACGGTCACATATATTTCATATTTACTTGGTTAATTGTAAATTCCAATTTTAATTAAAAATTAAAAATTCAAAACTGCAAAGAAATATATCATTTAGACAAATTGGACAAAATTTTTCATAGATTCCTTCTAAACTATGAATATTTGGAATCGACAAAAGGATTAAAAAATAATACAAATTTTCCCAAATGTTCCATAAGTTATAATTAATTACAACTTTAATCATTTTACTTTCAAAAATTTTTTCAAGAATGAATTGAAAATCGTGGAATTTAAAATTTTTAGGTGCTTGGGCATTCCTCTATTTTTTTAATTACATTTGGGAATTAATATGCACTTACTGGTAAAGTTTTGTATCATTTATATTTTATTATGAATCAATTAATTTTTAATAAAAACATCTTTAAAATACTTGTATTGTTGACTGAACGAATCCAAATTTTAGAGACATTTTATAAAGTATTTTAATATTTTTATAAAAAGGTTCAATTTTTTATTGTCATTAAAGTTATATAAGAAAATTTAACTTTAAATATTATAATTTCACGTTTTGAATTAATTATATTTAGTACTTCCGTAAGCTATCTCTTCTTTGCTTTTTAGCTTACGTTAGATGCTAGCAATTGAAATTTTTCAAGATAACATTCATATCTCGAAATTTGGGAAATTATTGGGAAATACTATTTTTGAGCAAACGATTAGTGCTCCTCATTGATGAAACCAAGTATTTAAATTATATTTTGAGAAAAGTGTTAATACAGAATAATCAAACATTTCTAAATGAATATTAATTTGGACTCAAGTCTTGAATTAGTAATTGACAATCAAATTAGCAATGACACAAGTGGATTCGCATGCAAAATAATATCAGTTATTAATGTTATGACTTTTTGCATTTGTTTTGCTTGTTTAGAAATAACAGAAAACAATGTAACATTGTATACACAATTTTAGTTTTTTTTAAATTTCTGCCACTCTTCTCCAGGATGAAAAAGAAAGAAAAACATTAAGATTATTATTGATAAAACTTCAAATTTAAAACATCTAAGGTTTGGCATGAAAAAAAAAACCAATCCTCATAAGACCATTCTTCATTTACTCTTTTAATAAAAATTGTTATTGTTTTATTTTTCATGTGTCATCAGTAAAGACACATCAATATTTCTTAGAATTGCGTACACCTTTAAAAATTCAATATTCTAAATTTTAAAGAAACAACAAAATTGGTTCTTTTTTATACAAAATATTAAAATGTGACCTTATCACGTGTTAAGTAACGCATTCATTTTATGAGAATCTTGGTCACAGGAATAATAGCAGGTATTCTTCGGAATTTCAGTGGGAGTAAGGTCATATAATTGTTCTTGTAGTAGGGATCTATTGTGTTGATAGAATTCAGGATTATAATTTTGGATATAAATCGAAAGCCCACAATTGTGAAACAGTAGTAGAGGGGAGGTGCTCTGACAGGAAGAGACTGCTCTTTTAGAATTTTGGAAATTTATGCAGAGATTGGTCTGTAAATTAATTGATGGGAAGAATCCTTGGGTTGAATTAAGGATCATTTGAGTCATGGAATTTATTGCTATTGTGCAAAAGCTGTGTTTTTAGTGGATTTTTGTGAAATGAGAAAGGGGGAAAGAAGGCCGGATGTGTGGCGACTATAAATAAATCGTGGTAAAGTGAAACTTTATGAGTCCTGTTGAGGAGTTGGTCAGAGGAAGGCTGCACGCTCTCTCCTCTCGAATGGAAATGTTTTTCCTTGGCCTAATGGAGATTGGAAGGTGGGCAATAGTGACGAAAAAGGCTTCTGTGTGAACTCACAGTTTGTTAAGTAGTTAGATTGGCTTCTCCTTTCAAATCTTGGTAATGTGCAGGCTCATCAACATGAAAATTTTTATAAGGGTTTGATGGAGATTGGAAGAGAACAATATTAATGAAAAGGGCTGCTGTGTGAATTCACAGTCAGTTAAGTAACTAGATTAGTTTCTTCTTTCAATTTTTGAATAAACCGCCGATTAAGTATTTTAAATATGGACAAACCCCCGACTAAGTAGATTAAAATGGAACTTATAAGAGAGAAACGAACCTTAAGTATTTTAAATTGGAACTTATGAGAAACGATCCCTAAGTGTTTGTAAAAGGAACCTGGATACAGTTAATATGCTAAGGAGTCATCATTCGTAATTGGAATTAAGAAACTGGAAATTGAAACCCCGACATTTTTCAGAGCGGATGGAAGCAAGTAACGAGATTTTCTTCAAGCAACTGGTATGATTAGGAACCCGACATTGAGAGAGGAAGACAACTACATATTTGAAATCTTCTGTTGAACTTAGTGGGGACACTTTGAGACCTCCAGTGGACTCACTCACTAATCGATCCG
>JAHWFO010008154.1:654890-667225 GCA_023313115.1 Rhysida immarginata
TTAAAATTCTGTATAAAAAATTATATAAACCCAGCAGATTACATTGCAGATTCCGAAATTTTTTTACAAAATATGGACCCCTCAAAAAAAGAACAATTGAGATGTGAACTAATTACCTCTTTTCTAAAATATAAAAAAATTAAAAATCCAAAAATTATGGAAACCTTAAATAAAATTAAAAAATATATAGAAAATGAAGAACTTTATATCACTAATATTGATAAAGGCAACAAAATCTGTATAATGGATAAATCTATATATACTGAAAAAGTAGAAAAATTTATTAAAGACTCTAATATTTTTCAACAACAAAACAAAGATAACTCAGAAATTATTTCAAAAAAAGTTATAAAAATTTTACAAGATCTAAGAAAGAACAAATTACTTAATGACGATGATTATGAAAAATATTACCCAACCATCTCACAACCAAATATCTTCTATGGACTTCCAAAAATACACAAACCTGATTTTCCAATAAGACCAATAACATCTTCCCGAAACTCAGCTACTTATGGTCTTTCTAAATTTTTAATAAATAAATTATCTCCTATTTTTGATTTCCCACACACAATAAAAAATTCATTAGAAATTAAAAATGAATTAGAAAAATTAACAATTGATAAAAATTGGAAAATCTATACTCTAGACATAAAATCAATGTATGACTTTGTCCCAATTAAAGAAATTAAAAAAATTATTAAAGAAAAATAGCATGAATTATAAAGTCAAAGATATAAATTTATTATTATCAGCTCTTCAACTAGTCTTATCTGAAAACCAAATGAAATTTAACAATAACTTATATTCACAAATAAAAGGTTTAACAATGGGAAGTTGTCTATCTGGATTTTTAGCTAACATTTATATAGATGTCATTGAAAAATTACTATTACACTCTAACTTAAACAAAAAAATAATTTTATGGAAACGCTACATGGATGATATCTTCATAATAATAAAAAACAACGAAATAGGCCCAATTATAGAATATCTAGAAAAAGTTTCTGATTTCAAGTTTACTAAAAACACCATGGAAAATAATAAAATACAATATCTAGATTTAGAAATTGAAATTAATAATAACTCAAATTTTTCTTTTGATATTTATATTAAACCCACAAGAGGAAATATCATGATTAACTTTAAATCATTTCAACCTATACATTATAAAATCAATGTAATTAATAATTTTTTACAAAGAATTCATAAAGTCTGCTCCACGAAAAATATCACACATCAATTACTAAAATTAAGAAAAATGCTAATTAAAAATAACTACCCTATTAATTTTATTGAAAAAATTTTTTGGAATTTTTACTGGAAAAACTGCATACAACAAAAATAACCAAATCATTAATTTAAATAAAAATTATAACTATATAACATTTAATTATCACCCAAAATTAAATAAATCTCTTAGAAAAATAATAAAAAGAGAACAAAAAAATAATATAAAAATTGCTTTCAAAAATAAAAAAACAATAGGAAACTTTTTACTAAACAGAAAATTAGAACAAAATAATAATAAACATATAAAAAATAATGTTATCTATAAAATTCCTTGTAAAGAATGCAATGATCATTATATCGGACAAACAAAAAGAATTATGATAAAAAGAACTGATGAACACAAAAATGATATAAAAAAATGTAATGAAAATAATCAATTATATCTACATAAGAAAAACAAAAATCATGAAATTGATTGGGAAAATACAAAAATTTTAGGAACTGAAGAACATTGGCAAAAAAGATTAATTAAAGAAAGCTACTATATAACCAAATCAAAAAATTGTATAGCCCATCAATCATATAAATTAGATAAAAAATGGGAAATATTGTAATAAAAATTTTAAACCTTATAATAAATCTTGTTAATTACAACTTTATAATAATTCTTTTTAATTACTATCTTTTCACTTATTAATTTAAAAAATTTGTTTAATTATATTCCTATTTTTTATATTTTGTAAATATAATCATAATCAGTTTAATATAAAAATATGTAAATATACCTTTAATTCAATTATAAATAACAATGTACAAAAATTCTCTGATTATAACAATTTAAAATGATCAAACTAATGATGTAAACAATCAACTGATGAAATAATACCTCTCAACAATGTATCTATTTAAACTTATATTCTTATCTTTTACTGAGAGAAGAATTTCAGTTATACTTTCAAAAAAAATTTTTATACTTGAAGAAGGTCTTTGTAAATAAAATGACCGAAAGGCCTCGTATCATTTATTCCCTTTGTTATTTTGTGATGTCCTTTTTACTATTCTCTTCTTAACTATTATACATCACTTATTTTCCTTTTTTAATAAACATTTATATTTGTTCGACTGAAGTTTTGTTTACTTTTTTCTTTCCTCTTTTGTTTGTTGTGTAGTTTGTCTGCATGAGTCTTTTTTTTTTCGAGTTTGTACGTTAATTCCCTATCTTGCTTTTTTTCTTTTTTTTCTTTGGGTCGACTGAAGCTATTTGCTGGTCTTGTTTCTTTTTCTTTTCTTTGTAGTTTCTTTTTATATGTCTGATCATTAACCCTGTTTTGGGCTTTGCCTGTTGGGGGGCAACTTGGGGCTCTTCCCTCTGGATTTTCCGGTTGGTATCCCCTGTTGTCGTCACATTATTATTATTATTATTATTATTATTATTATTATTATTATTACAAGATTTTTTTCCGCACGCAATTTGCACAGTAAGGGGCTCTCTATAAATTACGTCACACGTTAAGTGGGATGGAAGGGGTCAACAAAGTGCGACATCATATGACAAGGGGGGGGGGGGGGGTAATGAGCTTCGTGATGTCACAAGTAAAAATAAAAAGTATTAAAACTCTAAACTTCAACTCTAATGAAAAACTTTAAAATATTACAACTCTATAAATATAATAACACTAGAAGCGAACCCACCCATTTGTATAATCAGAAAATAACCCATTGTTAGATAACTCATTGTTAGATTTTTTTCTTTATTGTGACAACGTCCACTGTCGCTGATTTTATATAAATGATTATAAGGTGTACATTTTTTGTATCACTTTTTGGCACATGGCGGCCGCACGAGTACACGCTCGCTGTAACTTTAGGTCAGCGCATCGGTCGCCTTTGGCACGTGCCAGGGAGGTTCTTTGTTTGATAAATGATGACGATGCTATATGGTTGCATGAAGATGATGTTGGCACATCAGATGTTCTTAACATTATCCAAATCGAGAACAAAGTGACTGCTATGCCAGTCATAAATAATATAAAGGAATGGGTTCAAAGCCCATGGACACAAGATGATTAAATTTTGATCGTTCATTTGATTTGTTATGTTTTGTAAATTTTCTAAAATGTTTGATTTATTGTTGATGTTATGAAAAAAGATTTTAAATAGAAATATGTAAATAATTTTGAAGGTGCTGTTTTAATTTAACAATTTCTAAATTTAAAATTGCAAAATATGTGACGTCACGCCAGAGGTGGGGGATCACACAAGTGTGACCACCTGTAACAAGGAGGGGAGGGGGGCTCTCCAAAAATCATGAAATTTGTGTGACGTAATTTATGGATGGCCCCTAATTAATTTCAAGTTCAATTCATATTGTTGGAAACCTCACACATTCAAACTGTTTCGTATGATGAACTCATATGTTCTCTTTTATTTATAGTTTTGTGACATCCTATGTCAGTGTGTGTTCATTTCTGGTCGTTAGGCCTAACACACGCCCATTTCAAGGATTTTATGTTGCACTAATAGTGCATGTTGCAGAGTTGCATTGATTTTTATGAGTAATTAAAATTGTGTATTGCCTTATAACAAACATACCTTCTTGTAGTGGAATTGTTTTGTTGTTAGTTATATTTATACTTACATTTTTCTTTAACGTAAGCGTGATGGCATTTTCTTTTACCGACGCAACAGGCATTCGAGTGTTAGCATTGTTTCTCGGGAAAAATTTCCGAGAAGGGATGCTGACATCTCTGCTGTCATTGTTACGCCAAATTATGTTGACTTTTCGCATTGTTGTTATTTTTTTATCTTTTGCTGTTACTTAATTTTCATTCTGGTTGTGAACAAGAGATGTACTTTTTTCTTGTGGCTGTTATTAACCGCTGAACACACAGGGTTCTCCCCAGGCCCTTTTTAACGGGCGCGCCGCCCAGCTGATTTTGGCGACCGCCCGGCTGAATACACGAAAAACTGCACAACATTGCTTAATATTTTATTTGTTTTTAATTTTTGTCCGCCCGATTATTTTAGCTTACCACCCACCTGATAAAATTTTCTGGGGAGAACACTGAGACATCTTGAAAAGTTGCGTGTTCGGACATCAAAGCGACACTGTTTTGTGTTATGTATCTCGGCTCCTCAGCAGTCTACATAGATCGTTTTGTGACATTTTATGTCAGTGTGGGATGCCTCATGTGCCTGGCGGGAACGGTCGTGGGTATTTAAAAAAAAAATTGTGTTTTTTTTCGTAATGCGCGAGTGGAGGGGGGTGGTGCTGGTACATTTCGGTGCGTCTTTTGTTTCGTGTATGGTTTGTCATGTTAGTTTTGCATGTTGTGTTGGGCTAAAGGGGTTACTTGATTGTTTATCTGAATCGTAACTATAGTTTTCGTTTTAGTTTTATTACCAATTTGGCGTCGACAGATTGTTGCCGTGCCAACAATGCTGCAGCGTCGGTTGTTCGCTCTTTTGTTTGTTGGAGGCTGGCATTGTTGTCAGATTTTCTGAGAAAGTCATCCCAGCTTCCAGCAAACAACTGTTGCAGTTTTCTTCTTGGAATTTTGTTTTGGTGTGTGCGAATTTAAATATCCTGTTTGTTTTTTTTACTTTTTTGGGCAGAGCAGGCGGCGACCTGGGAAGCTGATGAAGAATGCAAAAAGCATGTGGCCCCAAAACAGCTATGCACTCATTGTGATGGTTATAATTAATGGTTTGTTTAAGCTCATTACAATTATTAAGTGCAACTGAAACGAGAAAAGTTTACTCTGTGTTTTTTTTTACCCTGTGGCCAGTCGTATGTATTGCCGGCGATCCCATCGTCTCCCTGTTGGAGCAATGGCGGCACGCATTCGAATGCACTATTAAACATAGTTTTCAAAGTAAATAAACAGTATGAAAGAATACATTTCACCAGAAGACATGGCAGAGCGTCCTGTGTGGTACGGTAACCAATTTTAAAGTAAAAGACGAACCTGGGTGAGTGATTTTTTGTTCTCATTTCCTCTTGCCGCGCAGACGTTTTATGGGTAACGAACGATTTTGATTGGCGTGAACCTTTTCAATAGTACGTCTTCTAACCTGTCTGTGATATTGCATTCTTCAAATGTGTAAGGTGCAGAACCCCTTGGTCCCGCGAAATGTGTAAAGAACAGTCAACCTGTCTTTAATGTTTTTCATCGTCACATCGAACAGAATTAGACCGGTTTTATGTCATGTTAAAGAGAAGTTTGTGAAGCCACCCTTTTGTAACAACTCAGAGAGCTCTTGTATTTTTGTGTTAGCATTAATTTCATTCTGTAGCCTGTAAATACAGTTTCGTAATGAGCAGTTAGTGTCGAGGCACTCACTATGCTAGCTGATAATGAAGGTATCATCTGGCCGGATTGTTCTTTTAACGCAAAACGACACGCTTGTTTATAGCGAAAACTCCGTTGCTACGGCTACAGGTAGAGCAGTTTCGACCTAAGAGCTTGTGTTGTATCAAGGGGCTCACCAAGAAGAGGTTCCGGTGCCCGTCCTCTTTCTGGCTGATAAAAAGGGGCACATTGCGTTCTCGTGCATGTTTATTGGAATATTTGTGCGGGAACCCCTGATGCAAACTTGCTTAGGGTGTTATATGCCCCACGTATCAAAAACGAAACATTCCCTATGCCATTAATTGGTACAATAATTGAACAGCTGCATAGCTAACTGCATGGAATTGTCTTCCTGCTCGACTACAACATTTGGTATAGGTTTTAATGGTATTAAGCTTTAGTAGTCAGACAATAGTAATGTAATATGCTGAGGGGCCTCACAGGTCGCACCGACCCTGCATAATAGTTATCGCACAAGCCCATATTTTATCATTGTTAAATGTGTATTCCGTTAGTTGGTTTGCTGAGAAAATAAATGAAGTTGCATTCTCTTAAACCCAGTGTCAAGTCTAGTCTGTCCCATTGATACAGGTCCCGAACCCCTGACTGGTCCATCCTGTTGGTATCAGGTTAACAATACTTTAATCTTAAGGGTGCGGGGGTGGCCTGTCACAGTTTTAATTCCTTTTGAGCAAGACAAACTAGTTTTTCATAGGGGCCTTCTTCCAAATGTTTCTGGACACTGGAGAGATAATATTCTTTGTTGTGACATTCCATGTCAGTTTTGGGTGTCGCATGTGTTTGGCGAAAATGTAGCGCGATAAAAACGGGTTTCGATTAGTGCTGATGAGCATTCACGCAAGGGGTTTGCGGTCACATGATTAGTGATGCATATGAGGAGTTATGCTTGAGAATGCTATGTTGTCTGATAAATGCAATTATTGTATTAAAATTATATTTGTTTCTGGTAGGAGCGGCCATTGTGTAATTAATTTATTGTCATTTGTTTGTTGTGATGCATCATTGGTCATTGTCGTAATGTGTTTGCCGAGTGCTCTTTTGGAAGCTGGCATTGTTTCGTTTTTTTTTTTATTTCTTGGAAGATCAGACCAGCTTCCAACAGAGCATTGTTTGTAAGGATTCGTGGAAAATGTCATGTATCAATTTAAATATTTTTCTTTTGTTACGTGTTCCGTTGCAGCATTCTGGCAAAAATTCCTGTACCACAAGGTCAGGCTTTTCTGATCGCTGCCCGTGTGTTTTGAACACGACAAATAAGGGAATTTCGGCAAGGATGTAACTATGGATTTAATCTCAGAAGTTATATGTCAGTTTATTATGAAACCTGTGAATGAGTAATGATAGCGTAGTCAGTAATGGACTCAGTCATGTCATTGAATTTTGGAGCGTCACTCGTCACGTGAACGGACACATGTTGTAGACGAAGCAGAGATACATTGGCGACGATAACGGTGCTGAGAAGATGTAAATCAGCTGTCAAGAGTGGTAACTCAGGTGAAGGTATCTGAAGATATTGGTGAGTGACAATTTTTCTTTCTTTCTACGCAGATCAAGTTCGTAGAAAACAGTGTCTCGTCAGGCGTTAATCATCTGGACCGCCATTCCGTTCCCCCCCTCTCCGCATGAATCGTGGTTTCCACACATGCTCACGTATAGCCGCTGAACTGTAGCTGTGTTCATTTTAGTGCTTCTCTCGAAGTGAAACCGAACTATGAACTGTTTTCTCCTTGAGTAGTAACAAGAAACACTCTTAATTATAAGCGTAGATGCTAAGTCACTTCATGGTTGGTCCATGCCCTGGAGCACAGGTGAGAGTCGCATCACAGTAGTAGGCACGAATCGTACCAGGGAGCTGATATTAGCGTAGGTGTATATGAGTGAGCACAACACAATAAATTAGCGGAATACTCATGGGTTCTGCTGTGGTTGTCGCATTGAGGTGCCTGGGACCTGCCATGAAGGGGTTACCGTGTCCCTGCCCTTTTCTGATGGTCATTAAAAGGAGTACTGTGCACATGCAGCGTACATTGAGGAATACTTGTTTCGGAGGTCCCCAGGTACGCTCTTTGTATGCAGCGAGATCATGCCACATCTACTGTCATCTCGCACCTTAGCAAAGGGAACTCTCGCATCTGCCCAGGAGGTTATCTCTCCATGAATGTGCATATCAGGAACCAATATTAGTTACCTAATAAATTCCCCCCCCCCCCCCCGTAATTATCAAGTAGTATAAGTTGAATCTATGACTGCGAAGGGCCCCTCAATAGATTATAGTGTACTGAGTTGTTGTACAGATTAATGTTGTATGTTGATTGCTATTTCGTTTTGAGTGTGAATAAATGAGATTTAACCCCAAGCTTTGTGCCCGAGTCACTCTCCTTTTTGGGTCCCGAACCCTTGACATATCCTCTCCCCGACACATACCCCATAGGTGGTGAGTGATGGTTTTCCGAACAGGAAGGGGGTGTAAGTCTCACTGGTGCCCGAACAGGGACCCAAAATCCGGAATTGCCGGATTTCGGTGTGTGACCCGGGCACTAAGCTCAGCATATGCGGTTGAGTCGATCGGAAACCGTTAATCGCACGAGGAAGGGTGTTCCTGGGGTTTCAGAGTCATATCAGGTAGCGATGGTTGCAGGTATTTCGCTAGTATGCAGTGGAGGGGACATAGTCTGAAGCATAATGACTTAGTGGGGGTGTGGTGTTTTCTGAGGTCAGGAGAAGGGGTTAAGCAAGTTCAGCCCACATTGAGGAGGGTGAGGAGGGTCATGGTGCTTTCGGGTGAAGTAAACGAGTGTAGAGGGGAATACGGATACAATGGGGAGGGGTGTCCAGGTGAGACTGATAGAGAAGTACAAACCGATTGTTGGTTTACAGATCGAGGATATGAACGAGGACTTACGAACTAAGATATGTGAGACAATTTACGAGTTTGGGGATGTGTTCTCAAATGAGGTGGTTGGGGTATGCGGGGTGTGTGGATATGTGGCTGATTATTCGATTGATAAATCACGCCCTGTGTTCACCCAACAATACCGGATCCCTCACGTGTACCAGAAAGCCTACAGGTGAAAGTTGGCAGAATTTGAGGAGGCTGGGATTATCGAACCCAGCGTGAGCCCGTGGAACTCCCCAGTACACGTAGTTCCAAAGAAAAATGGGGATGTTTGGATTACGCTTGACTTGCGTAAGGTGAACATCCATACGAGTTCCGTAGATTTCCCAGCCCGTCATAAAAGACATCCTTGAAGAGCTGAGGGGGCATAGATTGCGACCTTAACAACGACCTTAACAACGGGTATTGCCAGATACCGTTGGCCGAGTCGCTAAGGGAATACTATGCTTTCCAGTCACCATGGGGCAAATTCTAACTGACACGTCTGCCCCAGGGTGGGAAGAATTCTTCCCACCTATTTCAGCAATATGTGGTGGCTGCTCTGAAGGGAAGGGTCAGGGAAAACATCCATATGTTCCTGGATATTTTAGTATTGACACCAGCGTTCTGGGAGCATATGAATGTGCTGCGTTGTGGTGAAACCGGCAAAGTGCCAGTTTGCACCCCACGTGTACATTACCTGGAATACATTATTACTCTGGAAGGGGCTCACCCTGACCTGGACAATGTGTCTGCTATTCAGCAATTGAAGGAACCTAGGAATGTATGCGAGATCCGTTCATAGGGGTGGTGAACTTTTACTAGCCATTTGTGCCAGGATTATCCAGAAACCTAGTCCCTATGACAGAGCTGACCAGGAAGGGGGTGCCGTTCGAGTGGAACGCTGCCTGTAGATATAGCACAGGTTTTTTCTTGAGGTCATTTAAGGTTTTTGGATTTTCCTTGTCAGCTCTCACATTTTTGTATTCAGCAGCGTTTTTGAGTAAAAGTTATTTGCAACAATCTGTAAACAATTTCTTACTTTGCACATTATCTGATTTACATGAAATTATGCCCGATACAGATGTTATAAGGTCGCCCCTGAAGTCTTCAGTGGCAAACTTTAACCTTTTTCTGAAAGTTCTTTTTCTCTTGCAAAGTTTATTCTAAACTAAATAGCTCTTTTAAGCAGAACCCTTGTGGGTTCTTATAAACAAATAAGTCTTACTGGGATTTGGTTGGTGGTGATTGGTTGCCTTTGTTTCGTGTTGACTTTCTTGTAAGTGGTTTGACATTTCTTTAATTTCTTTTAATGGTTTATTTGCATTATAATTTTCTTATAAACACAGAGTTCTCTGTCTGTGAAATCACTCACTGATGAAGAAAGCATAGCTTTCCAAATGTACATCTGAGGCATTAAAAAAGATTATTATGGATTTGTGGTTTCTTCTCACTGCTCGATTGGCTCGATTATTTTGCTTGCTTTTATCTGTCAACTTTGAGTGTAAGCAACAGCAGTTTTCGAATCGCTGCTTCGCTGATCACATTAGCTCTGGAAATTAACACAGCTAAAGCATATCTTGGTTGCTTTATTTATAAATATTTTCTTAATATAAATATTAAAATGTTAATAAACATTGCCATTTTGATGGGAAATTATAAGCAACAAATGCAACTCTCTCTGTTGGTATTGTTCCCATAAAAATCAAGTTTTTTTTTTCCATTTTTCAAAATTTAAGGAAAAGTTAATTTCATTTAAGTAACACGTGAACAAGCCTACAGTCAATTAATGGCATATTTTATGAATTATGCATAACATAATAAAACAGGTTATTGTTGTTGTTTTGGATAAAGCAATTGTCAGGGCAGTAATAAGATATTTACAAAAGTTTATGCATCTTCATTTAATTAGGCTTTTTCCAAATGACTTTATGGTAGAGTTCTAGTATTGCTGATTAAACATATAAACACAGACTCTTGAAAATATTTACTAATTTTTAACATGTGCAAATAAAATAATTTTTTGTACTTACATTTCATCTGCTTTTTAAGAGACTTGCAAGGTTCCAACCATCTCTGAAATAAAAAGATTAATAATGATAACCATATCAATATCTGAAATAAAATTCAAACAAAATAAATCCTAAGCAATACCTGAAAAAATAATCACGGATTAGTAAATAATTATTATGTAATTTGTTTATTTCTTCAATTACTTCAAAATAATGTAATCCAGAAGAAAAAAATTAAAAGTGGCCTTTCAAATGCCACGTTTATTCATGCTAATTGGAATAGCTGCATTTACCTTTGCCATATGAGGAAGAACCCCTGTCTTAGGAACTAAGAAACCGGAGAACCCAGAGAAAAAGTCCACAGGCAACTGGGAGAAAACAGAAACCACAACATAACTAAACAGGCCACCAAAGAATATATATGAACATGTAGGGACAGCAGTAAGAAAATAATCATCATGCTCCTTGCCCAATACAACATACATCTGATAATTTTTTTTTTTAACAAAATAGGATATACATTTCCCCATCAGGATTTTTTCTTAAGTAGTTTTCTTAACCCTCATTTAGCTGCACATTACAATATTTATTAGATGCAAATAAGAATATTTTGTAGATTATTTTATAGAAAATACTCTTTCATTTCAGTAATTATAAAGCCTTAAATTATAAAAAAGTAAGTTTAAGGTTGTTCTTTTTGGTTTGTTTTTTACATCAACCCCAACAAACTAATAAAAAAAACATGAAAAACTAAAAACTAATGCTTATAGCCTTCAATGATTCAACACTATCATTCAAGTGCTCTGACTAAGAGAGGGTAAGATAACAGTTACAATTCATACAGGCAATTATAATATGCAAAATATAATCCAACGGAAAAAAAAACAACATAAAAACAATAAAAAGGGATAATGCAAAAGTTCATATATGACTAAGAAATCCAACATATAAGCATTTCTATTGTAAATTTTGTTTATGACAATTTCTAATAGCAGTAATACTAGCATAAAATTGTAAGTAAAATCAATTGCCCATTAAATAATTTGACTTGTCCACCCTAACAGTCGATGTAATCTAGAGCTTTTTATAGTCAGGTCTTTTTTATGCAGTCTTAAAAATAAACTGACCTTTTTCAGATCCTTATAGAACCTGTTCTACTCATCGAAATTTGATAAAAATATGATAAGTATGTTATATGGACTATGGGGAAAACATTTCTGAAATATAAAAATTAGTTTCAAATTTTTACCGCTAGGGGAAATTGTGGCACCTAAAGAAGAACAAACAATCTGTCAGACCATTAAACTTTATTCAATCATAGAGTGTGTTCAATGTGTGTTCCATCATCTTCAATCACGTATTGAAAGCACCTAATAGCGTGTTCAATGATAGCACGAAGAACATCTCCAGGAATTTTAGCAAACGTGATGTGTAATGTTGGCTTTCAACTCTGGCAATGTTCCAATTCCTTTTTTATAAACACAATCCATCAGAAATCCCACAACCAGAAATCACTGGGATTTAAGTCCGGAAAAGCTGCTGAGTATCACATGATCCTCACCAAAGTTAGCACGAAGTGTATATATTGCAGTCATCCAATATGAGGATGTGCTCCATCTTTGCAAACATTGCAGTTTCTGTAAAGCAAGAACGATTTGCTGTTGAAGGAGTTCATAGTACCGCACACGCTTGACAAAGCACCTTTTAGGCCTTGAGGAGTGAGATTTTCAAAGAAAAATGATCGAGGATAAAACCAGCAATAAATCTATACTCTGTCCAACGAAAGTTGGAGTGGGCGTGTCCAGTTAAACTTCCTATTTCAATTGTTAGACATTGTTGATT
>JAHWFO010008174.1:0-10017 GCA_023313115.1 Rhysida immarginata
TAAATAAATAAATAAATAAAATAAACAAATAAATAAATAAATTTTAAATAAAATCTAAGTTTGGAATCGCTATTGATCGGGCCAGGAACTGACCTCATTATTTAGTTTCTTTGTTAAGTGAATTAAAAGTAAAAATTAAAAATTAAAATTAATTGTTAACTTTAATTTGTGTAATTAACTTATCATGGAGCAGGTTTAATTTTAAGTTTCATGAAATAATTGGCTATTTATTGGACTGCATTTTCATTTCATTGATATTTTTATAGTGAACTTTTCGGACCTTTATTTCAAAATTCAAATTCTTAAAGACCCTCAAAATTCAAAATTTTTCATCGTTATAAACATTATCATTTTATATTGTCACTTTTTAAACAAGTGCCGAGTCAACAATGAAGTCCGTTCCTACTAGGTTATTGCCAGGATAGTGGACTTGAGATTACTTGAACTGTTAGAAGCTTTGCTATTTAGTAATCTTTTAAATTTTATTATATTTTTATCCCTTTTTAATTATATTCTTGTAAATTTTTAAGTATGTGTAAATTATTTATTATGTCTTTACCAATTTCCGTATTTACTAATTTCGGCTTAAATGGTTAACAAAATAAAATTTCCCAATTATCATTTTATAAAGCGGCCACTGTTCTGTATATTTTTGCAACACCCCGTATAAATTATATATATTTCAAAGGGATTTTGACAGGGCAATGTGAAAAGGCAATTCTTACTGTTAAAACTGATACTGTTAATATGAACAAACACATTAAGGGGACTATTCCACGATCTGTGACTGAATACTACTCTATTGAAACGGAACTTGTTAATGAGCTTTAAACAGAGTTCTGAACATTCTCAAAACATCTATGAAGAATTTTTTAATATAGACAGAAATAATTTATTAATTATAGCCTTTCTTTGATATTCTAAAATGTTAAGAATGCAATGTCGAATTTTCCTCTGCAAACCCAATCGGAAACGGAATTTCAGTACAAGCATTTTCAAGAATTCTTTTTTAACAAAATGAATATTTACTTTATTAAATCTGAGGTTTTTTCTTATTTTTTTGTTCATACTCATATTCAGATATTGCAAAACAAACAAGACTGAGCTACGCCAGGCATATACGCCGATGACTCATGAGGGAAATCGAACCAAGGATGAAAAGTTTACTTATAATGGAAGATTCGGTAATGAGTGAAATATATGGGCCTAAGCATAAGAATTGACAGAAACACATTCTTTTGTTGTTTTTAAATGTTTTTAATAATGAAAAAAGGCTTGGAAAAAGAAGAAATAAAAAATATGGAGTTTTAATTAATTCATTCTCCAAGGTCCGTCCAAATTTGACAATTTATTGTTTACTATGCAAATGTAACACTGCGCAATAGAAAAAAAAATTGACACTTATAAAATGGTACAATCCACAATCAGTATTTTGAATTTTTTGTGTATTAAAAAAGAATTTGTGAACTTTATAGATGCCCAAACTAGAGTGTCCAGGAAATATAAGTTCACTTTTTAGAAACAACAAACTTGGGCACATATGTGGCCGAAATGACGTGTTTCGGGAGCAAGCATTGCCGAATTTTTATGATTATCACCGAAAATCACCGAACTGGAGGATTTTTGTATTTCGGGCACATACGTGGCTGGCTAGCTAGTGGCTTGTATTTCCTTAGCTTATGGAAATTTACCATTGGCTTATGCCAATTGTTACTTAATTTTTTACTGTTGGTGCTTCGGTTCTTTGTCCAGATTGGCTAAAACTGTATATAAATTTAACCTGTTGTATAAACATTCCATCCTATATGTTTATCCTATTCTTTAAGGCTGTTTTTTCTAAAGATCTTATTATGGAAAAGCCCTTTTCAGGGCAAGCAGTCTGACTATTCTTTACTTATTATTTTAAAATTTATCATAATGCTAGACTCAGGCAAAGCGTTAAGTGGCATTGCAAGCCAAAAAACAAGTGATGGTAAATATACGTATGGCGAGATATATAAAGATGCCTGTAAAGATTACAGATTCGAAGCTTTTGATGCTATAATTAAGGATAAGCTAGAGGTTATGCGCCAAGAAATGTGCACTAAATATGATAATTTACAAGGAAAGGTCGAGTCACTAAAAGGGAACATAACTGAAATCCACGATAAAATTGCTAATATGAATGTTGAAATATCTGCAGCACGTAATGAAGCCAACAAGAACTTTAATAAGTTGGAGCAGTTCCTCAAAGATCAATTCTCTGCTCTGTCAATGAAAGGTAATCAGCCTACTGGTATAACTTCTGACTATTTAAGAGACTCTTGTGAAACAGAGAGTGTGAATCCTCAGCCTATGGAAATTATCCCCTCCGGCTTAGGGAGTAATGATAACGATGGCAAAGACCCGATTAGTACAAATCGCAAACGGCTATACAATGAAACGGATAAATGGATACCTGCAAAATCTAAAAAGGCTAAAAAAGGGTTGAAAATGACAACATTAAGGATGTTGTTGATATAAATGATACAATCGCTGTTGCTTTTCGAGAAAGCAAGTCCGAACAGCGAAAAAATGTTGAAAAGCCAAATACCAAGAGCAGCTCCTATATTCCGCCAATCATAATACGTACTCACGGTCAGCCAATCAAGCAAATCCTGGGCGAGATTCAAAAGCATGTGGCGATTAACCAAATTACTGTACACACAGGCAGAGCAGAGACGATCAAAATAAGGTGTCATGATGAGGAAACGCATAGTAAATTGGTGTCTGGCATTAAGGCTAATAACGTGCTAAAGATTCAGCATCATCAACTTAAATCGGAAAAAGTTCTCAAATACGTTATACGAAATGTAGACGTGACCTATGACCTTAACGATTTTAAGGAAGACATGAAAAAGGCTAACTACTTTCCTGAGAAAGTGATTAGGCTTAAAAAAGGCAAAGGATCAATAGATATACCCATGATCCTAGTTCTGTTATCAAACACTGAACACAATAAGACATTTAAAAGTGTGACCCGCATAGGGCCCTTAGCTGTCAGTGTTGAAATGTTTCGAGGAAATATGAAACCTTTACAATGCTATAATTGTTTGCGATTTGGCCATGTATCTATGGGTTGTACGGAATCCCTCCGTTGTAACAAATGTGCTAAAGATCGTCAGTCAAAAGACTGCCCAAATGTAAAGGGACAAGATCCCCCAAAATGTATTCGATGTAATGGACAATACACCTCCAGTTACACAAAATGTCCTAAATATCCGCAAGTCAGGAGAGTGCAAAGTGCTAAAGTGTCCCCGGAGATTTCCTATGCCTCAATGGTCTCCAAACAAGATAAGAGCATTAACGTGAATGAGTTTCAAGTAATGTATAAACAAATTGGCAGTGTATGCAATTTGTTAAACGAACTGGGCAAGAAAAGGCCACTGATGAGTGGAATACTTACGAATAAACACTGAGAGTATGGCTGATCGATGCTATTCTATTACAAATCGAGGTAAACTTCGTTGCGTAATATGGAACGCCAGGGGGGTCCCCCGGAGGCGTATTGAGTTTTACAACTTCCTAACCCAATACGATATAGACAAAGCATTTCTATGTGAGACACACTTAAGGCCAGACCGCGACTTCAGGCTGCCTGGTTACTGTGTGTATCGTAAAGACAGAACTCTTCCCACTACAGTAAAGTCCCCGTCAGGTGGGTCAGCAATTATTATTAAGAAAGGCATTCATCATCGGGAGGAACCAACCCGAGACTATATGGGAATGGAAGCTGCCTCTGCTATCATTACTGATGCCACACTGGGAGAAGTGAAACTAGTGGCTCTATATAATGCGCCCAAGCATAAATTCGATGCCAATGAGCTTGACGAGCTGTTTTCCGGGAATATTCCCGTTATTATGGCAGGAGACCTGAACGCTAAGCACTCGCACTGGAATTCAAGATGCCGTAACCAAAACGGTGTCCTTTTGTATGGCTACGTGCAAAGGCAATCTGATATTATTGCAGTAGGCCCTGTGGATGATACATATTATTGTGATCATTCGCCTTCAAGCGATGTACTTGATATTGTGTTGTTGAAGGGCTTCTACAAATCATTCAGTATCTATACTGTCAATGATCTATCCTCAGACCATAAACCAGTTGCACTAAATTTTGACAACGTAAACATTGACCTCAAAAAAGAACTGAGGCTCAAACAAGACTGGAAGTTTTTTAGAGAAATTCTCAAAAATGATGACGACCCACTAAATAACGTACATAGTACGAGCGACATAGATACCAATGTGAAAAGGCTTACTGAACGTATAAATGCAGCTATTGACTCTAGTGCTTCACCGTTAGAGTTGAAGCGAGCTGATCACCTTGATCCCACCCCAGAAATCAAACAATTAATTGAACAAAGGAATAAGGTTAGAAGGCAGTGGTACCGAACTCGTGATTCATGGCTTAAGACCAAGTATAATAGGCTCACAAGAAGAGTTCACGAGGAGGTAAAAGCACTTCGTAATGACAGGTGGAATGATAAAGTTAAGAGTCTGTCGACCCACAATAACTCTCTTTGGTGCATGGTTCGAGCCTTGCAAAACAAGAAAGCCATTAATATCCCACCACTGTTAGCCCAGAATGGCAAATTCATCACGAATGATGATGATAAAGCGCAGCTTATTGCAAATTCACTTTCAGAACAGTTTGTCACGCCTACTGATGGTCGGCAAATAGGACTTGATTTGTCTGAGAAAGTAAAATCCTGCATAACTGACTTCTGTAATATTCACGGCAATGAATTCCCAAAACATAGCATTTATGTAAATGAAGTCCAAAGCATCATTAAAAATTTAAAAACGAGAAAAGCTTCAGGTAAAGACTCTATTAAGAACAGTGCTCTGAAAAATTTACCTCCAAATACAATTCAAGATATTGCAAAAGTGATTAACGGCTGCTGGAAGTACACTTACTTCCTGGATGCTTGGAAGCAATCAGTTGTTTTAAGCATTCCTAAACCAGGACAAAATCCTGCAAATCCTGTTAGCTACAGGCCCATCAGCTTGTTACCATCAATCTCCAAAATCCTGGAAAAAACAATTCTCAAGAGATTTATTGAGTACTGTGATGCTAACGATCTCATCCGCGATGAACAATTTGGCTTTCGCCCAAACCATTCCTGCCAACTCCAAACATGGAGGCTCGCAGCGAATATCAATGAGCCCCTTCATCTTTCTATGTATTTGTGGGGTCGTTTTCCTCGATGTACACAAAGCCTTCGACCAAGTCTGGAACGATGGCCTTATTTTTAAAATGATGATGGATGGATTTCCTCAAAACATAATTACTCTAATACACTCGTTTCTCTCCAACCGGGTCTTTCAGGACAGAGTAGGAGATAGTCTATCTTCTATGTATGAAGTAAAAGCTGGTGTTCCACAGGGTTAAGTCCTGGGGCCAGTATTATTCAATTACTTTATGCGAGACTTTCCATGTCCTTCCAAATGTAAGCTCTTTTTTTACGCAGATGACGCAGCTATACTGACCTGTGCTCGTCAACCAGCCGTAGTAGTCTCGCGGCTACAGAAGGCTCTAAAGGAGTGCGAAAGCTGGTTTAGCAAGTGGAGGCTAAAATTGATATCGTGATCCAAGGCATATACTTGATATTAATTTTGAAGACATTGATAATTTCGTATTTCCAGATTACTGGACTTCATAGATCGTGTTTTATCTAATACTAGTGGTCTGCTTCTAGTCTAGACAGTCGTCAATCAAATTTTCCTCCACCAAGAGGAGGCAATTTTCTTTCATACTTTGGATGACCTTTGTGGGTACATCAGGATTCTTTTCTAGTTCAGTGTATTTCCCTTGGAATATGATTATGAAGGGTGAGATTATGGAAGCTATGCTTCAAGTTCCACTCGAATACCGATACACTACACTGTTCGATTGTCGATTGTCGATAAACATTCCATCCTGTTGTAAAGGCCGGTGTCCCTCAGGGTTCAGTCCTCGGGCCTATGCTATTTAATTACTTTGTACATGATTTCCCGAAACCCAAAAATTGTAATCTACAACCCTAGCATCAATAAACATCGGACACCAAGTAATTTGGCTAAAAACACAGTAAAAATGCATACAGAGGATTGCAGGCTAATGAAAATAGATTTACTGAGTATATGTAACAATATCAACATCGATTTAGAATCGATTTAATTGTGTGAAATAATTTATTCGAATTTATGTTAAATTGCATTGCCAACAGGTTTCAAAGAACTTCGTACACAAGGGTTCGCCAGCATATAGAACTTTCCTGAAGGCTGTAGAAACGCCCAGAATGCTTTGCATCAGGCTTTAAAAGCACCGTCCACGCGACAGAGCTCAGTATTCGTGTTGTTTTGAGCCATGGGACGTGGTAAGCCAGTAGAAACGTGTATACGGCAAAAAAGTATACAGCAGTTCTAGAATAACAAATCCCAGCGAGCTATTGCCCATGAATTATCAGTTCCACTCTCTATTGTTAATGGGATCATCAAGCGTTTCAGAGAAATCGGGAAAACAGAACCAGGGACTGCACCAGGTAAGCAGCGATTATTGAATGTTAGGGACCTACGAGTATTTCGACGTTACATTGTGAAAAACAGGCATGCTCCGATAAGTGAAATGACTGTTTGGGCTCGAGAATGTTTTCCCATATCAGAAAGCACAGTCCGCCGTTACATCAGAAGATGCAACTATTACTTATACGCTACAAAGAGGAAGCCATATATGAGCACTGTAGCTAAGCGTCGCCGGGTAGCATGGGCCAAAACCCATATAAAGTGGACCCTTGCCCAGTGGAATAGTGTTGTGTGGTCCGACGAGTCCACCTTTGTAGTGATGTATGGCAATAACGGTCGCAAGGTGCTAAGGACCAAGCACGAAAGTAATCATCCCGATTGTTACCAGAGGAAAGTTCAGAAGCCTGCATCGCTGATGGTTTGGGGCTGCATGAGTGCAGCCAGGACAGGATCGCTTCACTTTTGCGAGAGCACTATTAACTCTGCTGCCTATATAAACATTTTTCAACAGCATCTGCATCCATCCCGCCAAATTTTGTTCAATAGAAAACCAAGCATCTTTCAGCAGGACAACGCGAAGCCTCATGCTGCTCGAAACACCAAGGCTTGGCTACAACAGCAGCGTTTCAGGGTGCTTGACTGGCCTGCCTGCAGCCCAGATCTGTCACCCATTGAAAAAGTATGGCGCATTTTAAAGCGAAAAGTCAGACAGCGGAAGCCTCGAACACTGCAGCAGTTTCGGGCGTGTATTTCCGAAGAGTGGGACAAACTTCTAGTAGAAACAACGCAGAAGTTAGTGTCCAGCATGCCTCAACGACTTCGAAGCGTCATTCGTCGGAAAGGTGACGCCACTTAGTGGTTATGTGCAATAAACGGTACGGTGTACGAAGTTCATTGCAACGTGTTGAAAACGGAACATTACAAAAAGTCGCTTATTTAATTTTCTCGTTTGTTTTTATGTTAAAATGCTATATCACAGTTGTACTAAAGCCCTGTGCACTCAATAAAGTAATTTTCGTTTGTTTACAATTAGTTTCGTTGTACTTATCCAAAATTCTGTAGGTGTCCGAAGTTCATGGACGCTACGGTTGTATATTTCTATGCTGACTATACTGCCATTATGACATGGGCACACAAGCTGGCTCACGTTATTACTCGTTTACAGCAGGCCTTGAAGATGTTCGAAGACTGGTTTAATTGGTGGAAGCTGAACCTAAATTTCGGAAAGTACAAGGCTATGTACTTCAACAGAAAGTACAAGCATCCCCCAGATTCTCTTGTTCTGTTCAATAAGAAACTGGACTGGGTAGACAACTACAAATACCTTGGCGTTATCATCGACTCAAGACTCTCTTGGAATCGTCACGTGACCTACGCTCTGAACAAAGCGAAGAGGGCTAAGTACAGTATCATAGCTCTCATAGGTCGCAGCAGCGCTCTCAGCATTGACAATAAGCTACTTCTGTACAAATTGATTATCGGGACCATACTCCTCTATGGCATGCCTGCGTGGGCGACTATCTGTAAAACCAGATGGAGTGAACTACAGTCATTCCAGAATGTTACCCTGAGGACCATTGCTCATCTGGACAGAAGGACTGTGAAAAACCAATCTATCCACATGGATTTAAACATGGCCCATATCGGAAAGTTTATACAGGATCTCCTTTTCATTATGATACAGAAGATGAAGACTCACGACAATAAACTTGTGAATGGAATACTGTAGAACTTATTGAATATGAACTGGCATACGAAGTATCGTAAACCGAGGCACGTTCTTGACGTCAATTTTGAAGATATTAGCAACGTCTCTTTCCCAGACTATTGGAAGATGTGATAATCTTCTTTCTCCTTGTATTTTTTTTATTTCGTTTGTATTTTGTTTCTGACAATCGTCAATCTTATTTTCTTTTAGACCGCTTGAATTGGTTAGGCTTCTTGACTACCTCAGTGTATTTCATTTGGAGTTTATTCTGGTTGGATGAGCTTTGTGAAAGCGCTGCTTTCGTCCCATCCTAACAAATGCACACTTCACTGTTCGATTGTCGATTGTCGAAACATTCCATTTATTCTGCTGAATGATGACCACAAGGTGACAGAAATTCGTATACGGTGCATTAAAATTCATTCTGTATGGACAAGAGTTTTTTTCTCTTCCTTCTTTAGGGATAGAGTTAAAAGATAATGAAACAAAAATTTTCGAGGAAAATAAATTTCGAGCATAACTGATATCATTGGATAGGTCCTGTAAACGACACATTTTACTGTGACCACTCACCTACAAATGATGTCCTTGATATTGTGTTGCTGAAAGGCTTCTATAAGCCATTCGAAATTTTAACTGTTGATGATTTATCTTCAGATCATAAACCGGTCGCACTGAATTTTGAAAATCTAAATATTGACTTCAGAGAACAAATGGGGCTTAAACAAGATTGGAAACTTTTCAGAGATCTTCTCAAAAATGAGAGTAATCTACTCAATGACGTGCATAGCACGGAGGACATAGACATAAATGTTGAAAGGGTCACTACACGTATTACTGATGCCATCAATGCTTGTGCTTCTCCAGCAGACGTGAAACGGCCTGATCATCTCGATCTTACTCCAGCAATCAAGTATCTAATAGACCAAAGAAACAGGGTAAGGAGGCAATGGCACCGATGAACCAAATATAACCGACTTACGAGTACATAAGGAAATAAATAAACTTCGTAACGAGAGATGGAATGAGAAGGTGAAGAGTTTGTCAACCCGGCACAATTCTGTCTGGTGCATGATTTGAGTCTTACAAAACAAAAAGGCCATGAACATACCACCGCTTTTAGACACTAATATACATTTTATAACTAATGACCAAGACAAAGCACAGCTTATTGCTGATTCGCTTAAAGAACAATTTGTGACTCCAAAGGATGATCGTCCAGAAGGACTAGAAATATCCAAAATGGTAGAAAGCAGCATAACAAAGTATTACAACAATAGCCATCATGTGGCCAAACATAATATTCAGGTAGCCGAGATTTAAGATTGCTTTAATTAACTCAAGCAAGAGAAGGCACCAGGCACCGACACAATTAAAAACAATGCCCTAAAAAACTTACCACTAAATGTAACTGGTTATATCACTAAAATTATAAACGACTGTCGGGATAACTGTTACTTTCCGGATACATGGAAACAGTCTGTTGTCCTAAGTATTCCTAAACCCGGTCAAAATCCTGCAAACCCTGTAAGCTACAGGCCCATCAGCTACTGTCTTCTATATCCAAAGTCTTACTGTCTTCTATATCCAAAGTCACACAAGATTCTTAGATTTCTGCACTACCAATAATCTTATCCGTGCAGAACAATTTGGTTTTCGGGCGGAACATTCTTGCCAGCTCCAAGTTTGGAGACCTATATCGGATGTTAACACTCCCCTTAATCTTTCGATGTATTGCGGCGTCATCTTCTTAGATGTTCATAAAGCCTTTGATCAGGTCTGGC
>JAHWFO010008177.1:0-20705 GCA_023313115.1 Rhysida immarginata
ATTCCGCTTATAAGAGCCTTGTTGTAGGGCAAGGAAATGATTTTCCGGTTATTTATGTTCCTTTTAAAATTAGTGATTCCTGCTAAGAACTTTTTAAAACTTCTTCTTCTAACTAAATCCAAAATAAGCTTGGACCTATACCCGTTTTTGTTGGCCATGTTTTGAATAATGGCTATTTCCTTTTTAAATTTGGACGGGCTCAATGGAATATTCAATGCTCTATCTATCATACAGATGAAAGCTGAAAGTTTTTGCTTCCAGGGATGACTGGAATCATTAGGTATGTAGTTTAAACTGTTCGTAGGTTTTCTATACACATCAAATGATAGCGACTCTTTAAACCTAGAAAGAAGAATCAGATTCCCAAAAATATTAGAAAGGAATGTAAAATTTTAGTTAATTTATGCGTTAATAACAACATCTTTAGTTACAAAAACAAAGTTTATAAAATGGTTGGGGGCGCTTTGATGGGATCTTGTTTAAGCCCTGTTTTTGGCGGACATTTTGAGGACATTTTAAAATCTTCTGATTTCTATTTTCCGGACACTTGGTACAGGTATGTAGATGATGTATTCACGATTTTTGATACCACCAAATGTGACATTAGTTCGCTTGTCCAACACATCAATGGTTTCTTTCCGTCAGTACAATTCACGGTCGAGACTGAAAACAATCAGTGCCTTCCGTTCTTAGACATTAAGATTTCTAGGTTTAAAGAGTCGCTATCATTTGATGTGTATAGAAAACCTACAAACAGTTTAAACTACATACCCAAACATTCCAGTCATCCCTGGAACCAAAAACTTTCAGCTTTCACCTATATGATAGATAGAGCATTGAATATTCCATTGAGCCCGTCCAAATTTAAAAAAGAAATAGCCATTATTCAAATCACGGCCAACAAAAACGGGTATAGGTCCAAGCTTATTTTGGATTTAGTTAGAAGAAGAAGGTTTAAAAAGTTCTTAGCAGGAATCACTACTTTTAAAAGGAACATAAATAACCGGAAAATCATTTCCTTGCCCTACAACATAAGCGGAATAGGCTCGATACTTAAGCCCTTTAATGTCTCTCTCGCTTTCAGCAATCCAGGTCAAATGAAGCAACTGCTGGGCAATCCATTCTTGACGGCAGATCCTATCAAGCCAAAGTTGGAGAAAATCTTTCCACGCCCCGTGTTGTAAAGGCCGGTGTCCCTCAGGGTTCTGTCCTCGGGCCTGTGCTATTTAATTACTTTGTACATGATTTCCCAAAACCCGATAATTGTTATCTGTATTTTTATGCGGATGACACTGCCATTATGACATGGGCACACCAGCCGGCTCACGTTATCACTCGGCTGCAGTTCGCCTTGAAGCAGTTCGAAGACTGGTTTAACTGCTGGAAGTTGAACCTTAACCTCGGAAAGTACAAGGCTTTGCACCTCAATAGGAAGCTCAAGCGTCCCCCAGATTCTCTTGTTCTGTTCAATAAGAAACTGGACTGGGTGTCCCCCAGCTACAAGTATCTGGGAGTTATCATTGACTCAAGACTCTCATGGAACCGGCATATGTCCTATGCTCTGAACAAAGCGAAGAGGGCTAAGTACAGTATCATAGCTCTCATGGGTCGCAACAGCGCCCTCAGCATTGACAACAAGCTACTTCTGTACAAATCGATTATCCGGACCATATTCCTCTATGGCATGCCTGCGTGGGCGACTATCTGTAAAATCAGATGGAGTGAACTACAGTCATTCCAGAATGTTACCCTGAGGACCATTGCTCAGCTGGACAGAAGGACGGTGAAAATCCAATCCATCCACATGGATTTAAACATGGCCCATATCGGAAAGTTTATATATGATCTCCTTTTGATTATGATACAGAAGATGAAGACTCACGACAATAAACTTGTGAATGGAATACTGAAGAACTCATTGAGTAAGAACTGGCATACGAAGTATCGTAAACCGAGGCACGTTCTTGACGTCAATTTTGAAGATATTAGCAACGTCTCTGTCCCGGGCTACTGGAAGATGTGATAATCTTCTTTCTCCTTGTATTTTTTATTTCGTTTGTATTTTACTTCTGACAATCTTATTTTCTTTTTGTATAATATGGAAGACCGCTTGGGTTGGTTAGGCTTCTTGACTACCTCAGTGTATTTCATTTGGAGTTTATTCTGGTTGGATGAGCTTTGTGAAAGCGCTGCTTTCGTCCCATCCAAACAAATGTACACTTCACTGATCGATTGTCGAATAAACAGTCAGTTCTCTCAAGAATCTCTTGAGGTTCGCCTTGTCTGCTGAAGATGAAAGCAAAGCTTTCGAAAGACGTTTACAGGTTGTATTGATTTTTTCATTCTTTTTGTTTTATTTCTTGTTTAACGCCTTTTTTAGTTATGGTTAAAAAGTGTTGTGCTTTTAATCTGTTCATTAGTATGATCCACATAAATACTTATTTTGTTTTAAACATAAATTATTGGTTAAGAAATTGGAAAATATATATATATATACGGTAATTTTAAATGTATTTATTATACAATATAAATAATTTAAAATGATTGCTCATGGCGCTTCTGGGTATGAAAAAAAAATCGGCGCTTTAGTATTAAAAATTTGGTGGATTCTAGTGGGTTTTCTGGTGACATCTAGGGGAAAGAACCGATGCTTAGTTGGCAACATTGTCAGTGACATTGTCACTATATTTAGTGACTTTTTTTTTCCAAAAGTGATTTTTTTTGTGACTAAAATTTTTTAGTGACTTTTCTTTTTCAAAAGTGACTTTTCAGTGATTAATATTTTATAGACAGTTTGCTCAAAAATTTCATGTCAGTACAATCCCTGGACTGATTGTCGCCAGCGCACTTATTACATCAAGGCGACTTGGTGCAACCTTGAGATACGTGACCAAAATGTAAACAGTTATAGCATTGCAAGGGCCTTTCGTTGCCTCTAAATAACTCAACAATAACAGCTAGAGGATCGACACGCTTCAAACTCAAAAAAGACTTATTGTGTTCATTATTTTCAAGTAAGACCGAAACCATTGGCATCACTACTGCACCATTTGCTATTTTAAGCCTGATTGCTTTTTCTGGAAAATAGTTTGCCTTCCTAAGGTCTTCGAAAAGTCTTCCAGATCATATGTTGTATCAACATTTCGGACAACGTGTTTAAGCGTTTTCTCTGATTTAAGTTAATGATGCTGGATCTTAAGCACATCGTTGCTTTTCACGCCAGACACAAGAGTTTTATGACTGAGAGCAGGAACATAGGAAAAGAAGCAATGAATGACGTCATCAATGATCTGGTCTTCCATTGGTTCAATCGAGTTTTATACCATTCAAGAATTTTAGAAAAGTGTAATTATTACAACCAGGGTTCGTACACTTGATCAAAGATAAAATTCCATGACTTTTCCAAAACTTTCCAAGGCAATTCAATACATTTTCCATGACCATAATCTTTTATATTTTTAAGAATAATATATTCATATCATTTATAAATAATTATTAAGTAAACATTAAATCTGTTCAAAAAACACGTTTCCAAAACTTTTCCAAAACTTAAGTCAGAAATCATTGATTTTCCAAAATTTTCCAGGCCTGGAATTTTTTTTTAGATTTTCCAGGACTTTCCTGGTTTTTCATGACCCGTACGAACCCTGATAACGGCCAATGTAAATTACGGAAATCGATGTTGATTCATGGTAGATTTTGATTGATCTTTGCGTACTCCAAATGAGAAGGTTTGCAATCAGACCCTACGACAATCGAAAATCGAACAGTGTAGTGTATCGGTATTCGTGTGGAACTTGAAGCATAGCTTCCATAATCTCACCCTTCATAATCATATTCCAAAGGAAATACACTGAACTAGAAAAGAAGCCTGATGCACCCACAAAGGTCATCCAAAGTATGAAAGAAAATTGCCTCCTCTTGGTGGAGGAAAATTTGATTGACGATTGTCTGAACTAGGAGTATATTACATAGTAAGCCACAGAAAAAACGACAGAATTTATGAAACCCAGTAATCTGGGAAGACATATTATCAATGTCATCAAAATTGACATCAAGGATATGTCTTGGATTACGGTGCCTTTTTTTAAGTAGAGAAGGTTTTAGAATGCCAGAGACAAGATCGTTATCATGATTTATCATAATAGGCAGCACGGTTTTCATGAGCTCTTGAACATATTTCCCAACATGGGTAATATTGAAATCATTATGAATGTAGTAATTGCGAGCAATTGACCTTTGTCCCCTGTATTGTGATTGGTTGCCACTAAACATCACTGTTTTTTTTACAAAATGCAAATGGCGGACACTGGACGTGTTAACGGCATTTGTTGACTGCATCTTAAGTGAAAATTTTAATTGTTGTTGTTAAAATTTTTATTGCTATGGTTAAATATTCTTGTATTCCTAATTGTCAGAGTGAGGAGAAATAAATAAACATCATTAGAAAATAATTTTATAGATAATTTGGAAATGACTATGAAATTAAAAGTATGAAAGGTTATCAGTAAACATTTAAATCATTATATTTTGCAAATTTCAGGTTAATAATGTATGTTAAATTAATAAAGATAATAATAAAAATATTTAAAGTAGTAAAAACCTATGGAAAATGTAAAAAAAGTGAATTTTACTCAAATGACAAATGCTTACAACACGACCAAGGGACGCCATTTTTTATGTGGTCACGTGGGTAGTCAAGGTTACGAAGGCTAAGAAAGTGTGTGAGAACGAGAGTTTATGATAAAGGTCAATTCTCCTATCTAATTGTGCAGTAGACCTTAGGATAATGTTATGGAAAGTTTGGAGTTCCTTCCATCTTGTCTTGCAAATTGTAGCCCAGACGGGCATGCCATATAGCAAGATGACACGAACAATCATTTTGTATAACAGTAGTTTGTTATCAACACTGAGAGCACTGTTACGACCCAACAGAGCAATTAAGCTAAACTTTGCTTTTTTGGCCTTGTTCACCGCATAAGTCACATGCATATTCCATGATAGTTTTGAATCAATAACAACGCCAAGGTATCTATAATTATCAACCCATTCCAAGTATTTGCCATGTAACTTTAAATAATAGTTATTAAATAAAAAGGAAAAATAAAATAATAATTAACAATTAACAAAATAATTAATAAATAATAAGTAAAATCAAAATAAAACTATAAAATCAAATAAAAAGCTGACGTTTCGGATAGAGACTATCCTTTATCAAAGCAAAAAGGATAATTCTCTAAAGGTAATTAGAATATTAGAGAATTATCCTGAAGTTATAACTTATAAGGAGTCAAGATTTCTCTTTTTCTTCTTAGTGATAAACATCGCTTTGCATTTGTCGACATTCAGTTTTAATCGCGACGCCACTTGCTAAACCACATTGCACAATTCTTTAAGGGCTATCTGCAAACGTGTGAGACCACTGGCCTGTCACCCCCAAAGTACAAGTCATCATCCGGATCATACTTCTGTACAAATCGATTATCCGGACCATACTCCTCTGTGGCATGCCTGCGTGGGCGACTATCTGTAAATCAAGATGGAGTGAACTACAGTCGTTTCAGAATGTTACCCTGATGTCCATTGCCCAGCCTGGCAGAAGGACGGTGAAAAACCAATCCATCCACTTGGATTTAAACATCGCCGATATAGGAAAGTTTATACAGGACCTCCTTTTGATTATGATACAGAAGATGAAGACTCACGACAATAAACTTGTGAATGGGATACTGAAGAACTCACTGAATATGAACTGGCATACGAAGTACCGTAAACCGAGACACGTTCTTGACGTCAATTTTGACGATAATAGCAACGTTTCCTTCCCGGTCTACTGGAAGATGTGATAATCTTCCCTCTCGCTGTATTTTTTTTACTTCGTTTGTATTGTGTTTCTGACAATCGTCAATCTTATTTTCTTTTATTTTCTTGACTACCTCAGTGTAGTTCATCTGGGATTTATTCTGGTTCGATGAGCTTTGTGAAAGCGCTGCTTTCGTCCCATCCTAACAAATGTACACTTCACTGTTCGAGTGTCGGTTGTCACTTTCGGTTCTCGTTGCAACAAATGCGTAGAGGCCCACCAGTCAAGAGACTGCCCCAAGATTAAAGGACAAGACCCCCCGAAGTGTATAAGATGTGGAGGACAGCACACTTCAAGCTATATAAAAAGTCCAAAATATCCCCAGATTAAAAGGAGCCATAGTTCCAAGGTGACCGCGGACAAATCCTTTTTAGCTGCAGTGTCTAAGCCGGAGGAAAAAGGTCTCCACATTAACGACCTACAAGGTATGTATAATCAAATTGGACAAAAATATCATTTGTTTACAAATCTAGGCAAACGTTACCCACAGGTGAGTGGGCTCCTTAAGACCAACTAATTTCATCATGGCTACACGACATTATACTGATATCAACAAAGGCGAACAAAGGTGCGTGATATGGAACGCTAGGGGGGTTTCTCGAAAGCGTATAGAGTTTCACAACTTTATGTTGAAAAAGAAAATCGACGTTCCTTTCCTCCAAGCCAAGCCGAGATTTCAAGCATGACTCCAAACACTACAAGATGTGCCTCTGGTGGTGCTGCGATCATCATCAAGAATGGAATTAAACATCAAGAATTGGTCTCCAAATCTTACGCAGGTATGGAATCGGCGTCCATCATCACCAATGACGTCTCCCTTGGTGAAGTGAAGTTCGTGGCGCTCTACAATTCACCTAAACATACTCTCGACGTTAGTGATCTCGATGAAGTCTTCGATGGTGACATTCCAGTTATACTGGCTGGTTACCTTAATGCCAAACATCCAAGCTGGAACTCCAGAACACGGAACTGCAATGGCATGATTCTATACTGGTATATACAAAGTAAGGATGACATCATTGCTGCAGGGCCAGTAGAGGACACTTACTACTGTGGCCATTCCCCTATAAGTGGCGTGTTGGATATCTCACTGATGAAGGGCTTCTTCAAGCTGTACAACATCTTCACGATAGATGACCTTTCTTCTGACCACAAGCCTGTGGCGTTAAACTTTGACAATGTCAACATCAATTCAGAGAAGAAGTCAAGCATCAGCAAGATTGGAAGCTCTTCAAAGAAATCCTCAAGGACCAAGACAAACTGTACGGAAGACATCGATCAAACGTGTTGAAGACATCACTAGGCGAATAAATAGTTCCACTGAAGCCTATCCATTGGACAATAACTCTCCTCATCGAATTGTGCTTACCCCAGAAATCCAACACTTGATCGCAGAAAGAAACAGGACTTGTAAGCTTTGGCAGTGTTATCGTGTACCTTGTCTAAAAACCAAATATAACAGATTAGTACGAAGAGTCCAGGAAGAAATAAAAGAGATACGCGACGCTAGGTGGAATGACAAGCTGTAAAGCTTGTCGGCTCGCGACAATTCCATTTGGAGCATGGTTAGAGCTCTACAGAAGAAGAAGGATGATACGCTTCCTCCACTTCGCACCCCTCAAGGTAATTATGTCCAAACTAATCAGGATAAAGCACAACTATTTGCAGATTCCCTAGACATGCAGTTTGTTACTCCTGATAAAAATAATCCCGAGAGTTAACTCAGGTCCCAGCGTGTGGAAGATGGTCTTTTCAAGCTTGATGAAGTCCCGCAATTTACATCGAAGATTAACATTGAAACTGGCGAGATAGCTGCCATCATCAGAAATCTCAAACTGAGGAAGGCTCCAGGAGGAGACAAGCTAAGTAATAACGCCCTAAGGAATCCGCCGAACAACATTATTAATGACATCTCGAATATCTTAAGCGATTGCTGGAAGTTTTCCTACTTCCCGACTCCTTGGAAGCAATCTATTGTGTTAAGTATCCCCAATCAGGGGCAAAATCCTGCAATTCCTGCGAGCTACCGACCTATCAGTCCACTCCCGTCGATGTCCAAAGTTTTGGAGAAAACTATCCTCACCAGGTTCAAAGACCACTGTCTCACCAGTGATCTACTTCGGAAAGAGGAGTTCGGCTTTCGTGACGCCTATTCGTGTCGGATGCAGATATGGAGACTTCTTGAAGATCTGAGCACCCCACTGAACCTTTCAAGGTACTGTGGCGTGGTCTTTCTTGATGTCAGTGAGGCTTTCGATCATGTGTGGCACGAGGGGCTAATCTACAAGTTGATTAGAGACGACTTTCCTCCTGATTTGATTTTGATGGTGAAATTCTTTCTTAGCAACAGGTTCTATCAAGCTAAAGTTGGCAAAAACTTCTCCACTCCCCGCAAGGTAAAGGCCGGTGTCCCACAAGGCTCTGTCCTTGGGCCCGTTTTATTTAATTATTTTGTACATGATTTCCCATAACTAGAAAAATGTAACTTATATTTCTATGCTGATGATACTGCCATCATGGCTTGGGCGCACCAGCCATCTCAAGTTATCACTTGTCTTCAGAACGCCTTGAACAAATTTGAAGATTGGTTTAACTGCTGGAAGCTGAACCTTAAAGTCGGAAAATGCAAACCTGTGTACTTCAACAAAAAGCTTAAGCGTCCCCCGGATTCTCTTGTCTTATTCAATAAGGAACTCGAATGGGTCGACAATTACAGGTACTTTGGCGTTATAATCGACTCAAGACTCTCCTGGAACTGTCACGTGACTTACGTTCTGAACAAAGCAAAAAAGGCTGAGTACAGCCTCATAGATCTCCTGAGTCGAAACAGTGCCCTCAGCATCGACAATAAGCTGCTGCTGTACAAGACGATAATTAGTACCATCCTCCTATTTGGCATGCCTGCGTGAGCAATCATAAGTAAAAGTAGATGGAGTGAACTTCGATCGTTCCAGAATGTTACCCTGAGGACATTCGCCCAGTTTGGCAGAAGGACTGTGAAAAACTAATCCATACACTCGGATCTGAACATGACTCACCTTCCTAAGTGCGTGCAAGATTTGATGAACATGGTGCAGACGATGAAGAGCCATGACAATGATCTGGTGGCTGGAACACTAAACAACCCGATGGCAATGTGGTGGCATACAAAGTATAGAAAACCGAGGCATATTCTTGATGTCAACTTCGAAGATATTGATAACGTTTCCTTACGGGATAATTGGAAGACGTGATACCACCCACCCCCGCTCCCTCTCCCAATCTTCTGACAATCGTCAATCTTATTTTTGTTTTTTCATAATGTGGAAGACCTCTTTGGGTTAGTCAGGATTCTTGCCTATTTCAGTGTATTTCATGTGGAATTTATTCTGGTAGGGTGAGCTTCATGAAAGTACTGCTTTCGTCCCACCCGAAGAAATGTACACTTCACTGTTCGATTGTCGACTTTCGGTTCGTTGGAAACTTCTCCGTTGGCAGACTTCATAATTTTAAGTCTGAGACTTTGCAGATTTTAGGCTATCTCCTCTCTCAATTAATTTGTTTTTCACTTCGATTACTTATTTCGAAAGGATAAAAGCTAGCACGTATTTTTTTTAATTACGGATTATTTTATAAAAGTCCGGTTTATAATAACCCACAGCCTGCGCGAAGAAGGATTGTGCTTGCCGTCAGGCAGTCAGCTTTGATATGCCTCCTAAACGGAAGATTTCTAGTAAATAAAGCCAGATAGATTTTAAAAAGCAGAAAACAGCCAGATCAGATTCGGACACAGATTCAGAGAGAGGACAACTGCAGTACAAGCAGATGAATATGATATATTTGAACACTTAAATAATATTACACTTGGTTTGAAAAGACGTAGTTTGCTAATGAAAACTTTTGGTTAAAATGTGTGCTTACAATGATTATTTTTATAGTGTTTGTTTAAATAAAATAATTTCATTTGATTGGTGTTTTAATGTCTATTTTTTGTGTTCTATGTTGCGCCTATAATTATAAAAAAATAGTAAACGGATATATGTTAAGAGAAGGACGAGACACAAGAACCCTGGAATACAATCAATAATAGTTATTAATTAAAAATACAAATTAAATAAAAAATAAGATATAATAAACAAAAAAAATTAATCAAAATCAAGATAAAAATCTGACGTTTCGGATAGAGACTATCCTTTATCAAAGCAAAAAAAGGATAATTCTCTAAAAACAAATAGAATATTAGAGAATTATCCTGAAGTTATGAAAGTTGTATCGACAATCGACAGAATAAACTACAAATGAAATACACTGAGGTAGTCAAGAAGCCTAACCAACCCAATCGGTCTTCCATATTATACAAAAAAGAAAATAAGATTGACGATTGTCAGAAACAAAAAAAAACGAAATAAAAAACACAAGGTGAAAGAAGATTATCACATCTTCCAGTAGTTGCTAATATCTTCAAAATTGATGCCAAGAACGTGCCTCGGTTTACGATACTTCGTATGCCAGTTCATATTCAATGAGTTCTTCAGTATTCCATTCACAAGTTTATTGTCGTGAGTCTTCATCTTCTGTATCATAATCAAAAGGAGATCCTATATAAACTTTCCGATAT
Source organism: Rhysida immarginata (assembly GCA_023313115.1). NCBI lineage: Eukaryota > Metazoa > Arthropoda > Chilopoda > Scolopendromorpha > Scolopendridae > Rhysida > Rhysida immarginata. The sequence goes on from JAHWFO010008177.1 coordinate 10,461, forward strand.
GAGCCATGTATAAATACATGTGGATGAATTGGTTTTTCACCGTCCTTCTGTCCAGCTGAGCAATGGTCCTCAGGGTAACATTCTGGAATGACTAGTTCACTCCATCTGGTTTTACAAATAGTTGCCCACGCGGGCATGCCATAGAGGAGTATGGTTCGGATAATCGATTTGTACAGAAGTAGCTTGTTGAATGCTGAGGGCGCTGTTGCGACCCATGAGAGCTATGATACTGTACTTAGCCCTCTTCGCTTTGTTCAGAGCATAGGACATATGCCGGTTCCATGAGAGTCTTGAGTCAATGATAACTCCCGGATACTTGTAGTTGTCCACCCAGTCCAGTTTCTTATTGAACAGAATAAGAGAATCTGGGGGACGCTTGAGCCTCCTATTGAGGTACAAAGCCTTGCACTTTCCGACGTTAAGGTTCAACTTCCAGAAGTTAAACCAGTCTTCGAACTGCTTCAAGGCGCACTGCAGCCAAGTGATAACGTGAGCCGGCTGGTGTACCCATATCATAATGGCAGTATTATCCGCATAAAAATACAGATTACAAATATCGGTTTTCGGGAAATCATGTACAAAGTAATTAAATAGCACAGGCCCGAGGACAGAACCCTGAGGAACACCGGCCTTTACAACACGGGGCGTGGAAAGATTTTCTCCAACTTTGGCTTGATAGGATCTGCCGTCAAGAAAGGATTTCACCAACAAAATCAAATCGGCAGGGAACCCGTCTCTGATCATTTTGTAGACAAGGCCCTCATGCCACACCTGGTCAAAACCTTTACTGAAAAGGTTCAGGGGGGTGCTCAGGTCTTCAACGAGCCTCCATATCTGCATCGGACAAGAGTGGGCAGCACGAAAGCCAAACTGCTCTTCCGAAAAAGGTCATTTGCTAGGCAGTGGTCTTGGAATCTGCCGAGAATTGTTTTCTCCAACACTTTGGACATCGTGAGTAGCAGGCTAATAGGTCGGTAACTCGCCGGAATCGCAGGATTTTGCCCTTGCTTGGGGATACTCAATACAACAGATTGCTTCCAAGCCACAGGGAAGTAAGAAAATTTCCAGCAGACGTTAATGATATTAGTGAGATAGTCAATAAAGTTCTTCGGGAGATTTATAAGGGCGTTATTACTCACCTTGTCTCTTCCTGGAGCCTTCTTCTTTTTCAGTTTAGTTATGATGGTGGCGACCTCTCCAGCCTCGATGCTGTTTTTCGTTAAATGCTGTGGGACTTCATCAAAGTTGACAATACCTTCTTCCACACGCTGAGACATGGTTTGGCTCTCGGGCTTATCGTTGGTAGGAGTAACAAACTGCATTTCCAGTGATTCTGCAATGACTTGGGCCTTGTCCTGATCAGTTTGCACATAGTCACCTTGTGGTGTATGAAAGTTGTACTAACGGACGGGTTTATATACAGTTTTTGCATGGGGAATAGTAATACGGTATTGGCTGAAAAACAAGAAGAGAACAAATGAGATTAATGAGAAGAACTGTTGGGATAGGAGAGGACGGAGGACAAATAGGAAATAATAAGGGGGCGGCGAGAAAATGATGCAATAGGATGACACATATGAAATTGAAATTATAAAAAATTTTAGGAATGATAGGGTGCCTAGCAAAAAGATTTCGTAAAATTCCCTGAATTTTCCTTGCTTTTTCCTGATTATCAGCAGACAAAAAAGGCTTCACCAGTTCATATTCAGATCTCAACAACTTCACCTTCAGACCTTCAACACCTTCAGCAAAGACCTACATCTACTCCCACCATCCACACAACAACTTCCAATAACAAAACCTCATCCACCATTCACGATCTACCGTCTTCCCCAACACTCTCCCCTATTAACCTAATTCTCACACCCACACCTTCACAAAACACTACAAGAATACCAGACACACTTTCACGCCCACTTTCCACCTCTGACACGTCCGCAAGACCACATACTTATAACACAGGCAGCTCCACAAAATTACGATCAACACAAAACATATGACTAAAAGCCATCCACCCTCCTGCTTTTTTTCAGCTCCGTAAGCCTTGCAACAAATTCTGTACCTACCATGCTCACAAAATCAGCTTTTCCCATTACTTTACTCTCGGCACAATCCCTAAAGGTTTGGTGTCTGTCCCCAGCATCCAATTAGGCCCCTTACCCTCTGCCACTCTGTCGCAAGTTCATTCCACTGTGTCTGATTCTACCCGTAACATCCTTCCTATCCTCAGTAACCATTGCTCGAGCATCTGCACAAGCCTCTTTCAGGCCATCACCCAACATGACTCTCTCCCCTATCTTAATCCCCCAGATATTGACGCTCTTCATACTTTCATTTGCAAAAAACTTGATTTTCTTTATTCCAATAAGTGTAATAAATTTCAGAGAGACCGTATTTCCTTCCCTAATAAAACCGACTTTCTCTCTAATCCTTTATCCGCCTATTTTCTGAACTCCCTGTCTAAAAACGATCCACCTCCCTCCACCAACTCTTCCACTCCTGGCACAATCGCGGTTATTAATCTTTCGACCACTAAACTTTCATCTCTCGAAATCAGAACCCTTTCTAAAGGCCTTTCCTTCTGTCCCACTCCTAATACCATTGACACTTTTGATATCATTTCCTCTGTCGATAACTTCAACCGTGCCCTCAGATACCGTCTATACTTCTGCATGAATCCTTCTAATACTGCTCCCGCTACCAGTTCAACCTTCCATATTCCCAGCAACTGGACCCCTCCTTATGATATCAATCTTAAACTTGAAGTTTACATCAACTCCATACAAAATGACATCCTCTCCATTACTAAAAATATTAAAACAACTCTTCCTAACCTCAGCAATAACGTATTTCTTGGTATCAAACGCCTTAGTAATAACTCTGATATAACAATTAAGCCCGCACACAAAGGGGGCGCTATTGTTATTATGAACATCTCTGACTACATTAACGATGCTAATAGACAACTCTCTGATATCACGTTCTACAAGAAACTAACCTCCGACCCTACTGACACTTTCAACACCGAACTTAAAAAATATCCTCTTTCGGTTTGAATCCTCTTCCCAAATCGATAAAAAAAACCCGCCTCTTCCTCCTTCCTAAATTCAGTTCCCCTGGTCGTTTCTACCTTCTTCCTAAGATTCATAAACCTGGCAATCCCGGCCGTCCAATCATCTCTTGTAACAACACCCTCTGTGAGCCATTTTCTGCTTATGTCGACCACCACATACGCCACATCCCACCCAGTCTTCCTTCCTATAACGATTTTCTCTCCCATATCCAACGCCTTAACGACTCTAATTACGATTTTAAGAACGTCTTCCTTTGCACACTTGATGTCTCTTCTCTCTACACTAACATTCCTCATGATGATGGAATTAAAGCTGTTCGCAACAGTCTGGAGGCTAACAAACCTTTCCAAGTTCCTTCTACTGACACAATCTGCCTTCTCCTTAACACCATCCTAACCTCCATTTTCTTCACTTTTAACAATGATTATTATATCCAGTGGCACTGCTATGGTTCCAAAATGGCTCCTAACTATGCCTACATTTTTATGGGGGAGGTGGAAACCAAACTGCTTTCCATGTCTCCCTTGAAGCCGTTAGTCTGGCTACGGTATATTGACGATGTTTTCCTGATCTGGCCACATAATGAAGACTCTCTCCTATCTTTTATAACCCACTCTAACTCCATCCACCCCTCTATCAAGTTTTCTCACAATTATTCTATCACAACTGTTTCTTTTTTGGATGTCTCTATCACTAACAACAAATTGTCTACTAATCTCTATAAGAAGCCCACTGACATGCACCAGTACTTACACGATGATAGCTGCCATCCACGCCATTGCAAGGATAACATTCCTTTAGGTAATTTAACTCGCATCCATAGAATATGCACTAGTCAGTCTGACAAGGACTTCCATGCTAACGCCCTTACTCACTCCCTTAAAGAAAGAGGCTACCCCAAATCTGTCATACGCGCTTCTATCTATAAGCATCGCAATTCCTGTTCTAACAACAATCCTAAACCTTCTCTAGCCATGGCCACACCTACGTTAGTTTTTCCTTATCATCCAACCCTCAATAGTATTAAAAATATCCTAAGGAAACATCAACATATAATTGACAACTCTCCTCTTCTCATTCCATTCTACCAGAACCACCTAACGTTTCTTTTAAACGGACATCTCTTTTAAAGACATTCTGATCCATGCTACTATTACTAAACCACGCACTTCCACTAAGGGATGTTCTCCTTGCAATGAAAAGCGTTGTGGCGTTTGCCATTTTCTTAACCCTGCTACCTCTATTTCCAGCAGTGCTTCCTCCTTTACTTTCAAAATTAACCAGAACCTGACCTGCACTTCTCACAATCTAATTTACCTGTTACATTGCAAGGTATGCCAGAAACAGTATCTCGGTAAGACAGGCAATACCATACGTGCCAGATTTGCCGGACATAAATTCGACATCCTTAGCAATGCTGACACCCCTGTCGCTAAACACTTTAATTCCCCTGGCTAGGCTTTACAGGCCATCAGCCTTTATATTCTTCATAGTAACTTCCATAACAAAAAAAGAGAGAAAGCAATTCGAGTCTTTTCTTATTTGGAAATTCAATTTCCTCACCCCTAATGGCATTAAACTTTGGTAGTTTGAAGTAATCTGAAAGTACAATCCATTGAGCTAAAACTATTGTCATGAGCAACATCCTTAACATAACCTAAAATAATAAAGTAAGATTAAGAAGAAAAACGGGACAATCGGGGATATTTTTTAAGCCGGGACAAAGAGTCAAAAATTTGTCTGTCCAGGCTAATCCGGGACGTCTGGTCACCCTACTTTATATAACTCACATAAGCACAAGCTTGATTCGTGCGAACTTGACGAGCTGCTGTCTGGGCCCATTCCAGTTGTTATTGCCGGAGACTTGAATGCCAAGCACCATGCATGAAACTCTAAATGCCCCAATCAAAACGGCAATATCCTATATGGATATACACCATATTGCCATTAATGACCGGACACTTTCGATTTTAGACCTTTTGTCGAATATCTAGAGAAATACTTGACGAATTATCCTGAAATTTCAGGGATGTAAAAAGGATGTTACATCTCGTATATTTCAGCGAGGCTTTTCTCCTGAAGGCAAATAGGGGCCCAGCAAAGAAGTGAACCAAAGAAAATAATGTTTGGAATCACCCTGTAAAAAATAATGCTTGAAATGCATTATAGCTGTAGCATATGCTTAATGAAATGAAAAAATATTGACTTCATATTGACTTCATATCAGCGTAAGAAGAAGAAATTGATACTGGTGTCCGATCCGAAAATAAAATTTTGGAGAAAACCCCTTATCATTTTGTTTATTTTTGAGAGCAACTGAAATTCAACTCATTCTATTGGCGATATCTTTCTCAATTTTCATGATATTTGCTTGGGCTTTTTTTAAGACTAGCTCTACACATTTGGCTAATAAATTATGAAAAAGACAATTTGGTAACGCATGAGCAGTTAAACATTATTTAGTAAAAATGCTCATATTTCATCTAATATTTAATATTTTTCTATTCTGATTGCAGGGTATTGTCTGTACTGTTGTTTGTCAAGCTTTCTGTGAATGATATTGCATTGGGTTGAAAATCTTGCGTGTTATAAACAAAAAACTTACGAAAACATTTCGACCTTTTTAAAGAAACCTTGATATCTCAATGAATATACGTGCTATTATCATACAAATGAACACAGAAAAGTAAAACAAGCCTCTTAAGCATATGCTACAGCTACAATGCATTTCACGCATTATTGTTTACAGAGTGATTCCAAACATTATTTTTTGGTTCACTCTTTGCTGGTCCCCTATTTGCCTTCGGGAGAAAACCTTCGCTGAAATATATGGGGTGTAAAATTTTTTTTACACCCCTGAAATTTCAGGATAATTCGTCAAGTATTTTTCTACATATTCGACAAAACGTCTAAAATCGAAAGTGTCCGGTTATTAATGGCAATATGGTGTATATTAAACGAAATTGACACCTTTGTTGTTGGTCCCCTTGACGACACGTACAACTGTGATCACTCACCATGTCAAATCCTCGGAGTGGAGGAGAAGAGAAAAAGAAGAGCTCCGAGGATTTTTCACAAGAAAGAAGAAAGAAAAGGGAAGCTGTTACCCTGAGCATGAATAGACCCGCCAGAAAGAGAAAGAAGCAGGAGAAGAAAGACGATAGGTGGGTTTTGTGCGCAGAATCGGCCCAGAATACATCGAAGGGAAATAAAAGGCGAGACTGGAGAGAAGAGAGACAGAGCAAGTGTTCACCGTGGATCACGAATAAGAAGGAAGGTGGGTTCTCCAACGACGCCCAGGAAAGGTGATGACACAAAAGGAAGAAAGGAAGATTTCGGACCGAAGCACAGTGGAAGTAAGAAATAGAAATTAGTTAAAATTTCATGTGCTTCTCGTTATACTTTTAAAGAGTCTGCCCAGGATGACTTGGTTCTTCCCGAGTTGGAGTAGGAGAGGCCGCGGACTGCAAGAGCTCTCAGCGGAGACAACCGAAGGTCGAGAATCAAAGTCGATATCCTACGGTCTCCGGATCTTCTAGAAACTGCAGCCGAGGTGCTTCGAGAAACGACTTTCCAACTCGCCGTCGGTCTTACTGGCCCGAACTGTAAGCCTGGCACGAACTTAAAGAAAAACTCACAAACTCTTTCGAATAATCCTCAGGAATTTTCATTGAAGAAGGACGACAGTTTGCCGTCTATGTTAAAGGACTTAGCCGCTCAAGGGGACCTCAGCGAGCCCGTGATCGGACTGCTGGCCGAACCAGTGGGTTCCTTCGATGACGCACCATTAGAGGACCTTAACCAAGGGAGTGCAGAAAGCCTATAGGATCCAGCCCACAATAGCAGAGACGTTAGCCCAAAGGTGACCCCTGCCCTACAAGCCCCCTCTGAAGCAATTCTCCCGTGGACGCCGGAAGCCATCGCGGTGAACCTCACAGCCATTAACCTAGCCGGAATTTGCGTTGGGCGCCCGCGCTTGGACATCGGAGACACTGCGTTGTGTATTTACCCGTCCCGGTCGACTTACCCTAAGTGGTTGCCACCTTCTGGAATAGCGGTACCAAACGCCGCAGATTCTAGACTTCATTGGGTTGACGACCACAGCGACAAGTTCAGTCATACTCACCTTAGCCCGTCCTAGGGCAAAGTAGATATAGGATGGGCAGTGACATCGACCGGAAGTCCGCCATTTTTGATCCCACTGTGAATCAGGAAAAGTGTACAATTAATATCCATTTCGACTGTGATTACTGCAATTTGATGCACAACAACCAGTCAAATATGTGTTTAGTTGAAAATATGAGGAAAAACAAATAAAAACATTATGAGTATTGAGTTGTAATGTTTTCCCACTCTTTGATCCCATTTTGAATCAGGAATACGTTACAACTCATTACACATAATAATTTTATTTGTTTTTCGTCATATTTTCAACTAAACACATATTTGACTGGTTGTTGTGCACCAAATAGCAGTAATCACAGTCGAAATAATATAAATTATACACTTTTCCTGATTCACAGTGGGATCAAAAATGGCGGACTTCCGGTCCGATGTCACTGCCCATCCTTTTATCTACATTGCCCTAGCCCGTCCCAGTCAGCGTGCCACATCACTCGTCCAGGAAATAACCAAACCCGATTGAGAGAAAGTACTTCAGCCTATGAGGACGCAGCAGCTGACCTGGATTAAGTCGCATCATCGTCCTTTATTATATTCATTTACAAATTTCCCAAATCAAACAGATTTGTAATCAAGTTACTTCAATTTAATTAAATTGTTCATATATTATCTCATCTCCCGTCTGCTCTGTTTCTTAGCCAAAAAAAATCCTTGACACACCAGTTAGTGACATGTTGGACAAAGCTATTCTTAAAGGGTTCTTCAAGCCTTATAATATATTTACAGTAGATGACTTATTCTCTGACCATCCACCAGTGATGCTAGTCTTTCAGGACTTATATATCGATATGAAGATTGGACTTCGATCCAAACAGGACTGGAAACTTTTCAGGGATATTCTCCGAGAAAATTACTATGAGAATAATTCCATACAAGGAGGTTGTAACCAACGATGACATCAACCCAAATATCAGTGCTATCACTAGTGTTACCCACGATGCTACTATTTCCAGTGCCTCCACTGCTGATCGAAAACGTCCTGAACATTTCGACCTCCCTCCTTACATAAGACGTTTCATTCTTGAAAGGAATTCCTATAGAAGGTTATGGCAGCGTAAGCGACTACCCTTACAACAGGCTTTCTCGCAAGGTACAGGAGAAGGTTAAAATTCTACGAAATCAAAGGTGGAGCGACAAACGGAAGTCCTTCTCTGTCCAGGACAACTCGCTCTGGGGTACTGTAAGGGCCTTAAGGGGTAACAGAACCCATCAACCTCAAGTACCTTGGCGTTATCATCGACTCAAGACTCTCCTGGAATCGTCACGTAACTTACGCTCTGAACAAAGCGAAGAAGGCTAACAGTACAGTCTTATAGCTCTGCTGGGTATAAACAGCGCCCTCAGCATCAACAATAAATTACTACTGTAAAAGACAGTGATTCCGACCATCCTTCTCTCTGGTATGCCTGCGTGGGCGACTATGAGTAGAAGCAGATGGAGTGAAGTCCAGTCGTTCCAGAATGTTACCCTGAGGACCATTGCACAGCTTGAAAGAAGGACCTGAAAAATCTTTAAATACACTCGGATCTGAACATGACTCGTATTGGAAAGTGTGTCGAAGATCTCCTGATGAACATGGTGCAGAAGCTATTTTTACTTCTTTAAAAGAGTTGATAACCAATGATGGGTTGCACATTGAAAATCTAGTGGGAATTGGCTGTGATTCTGCCAGTGTTATGGTTGGTAAAAATCATTCCGTTTCTAGCTTATTGAAATGTGGCATACCCGATCTGGTTGTTGTCAAATGCATGTCATTCCTTGCATTTATGTGCAAAACATGCATGCCAGTGTTTGCCAAGAAAACTTGAATTTCTAATTCGTGAAGCCCATAACTGGTTCTCCTACAGTGCCAAACGTCAAAATGACTTCAAATTGTTATATGGAATTAAGAATAATGGAAATAAAGCCAACAAAATACCACGATTAAGTGGAACTCGTTGGCTTGCTAGATTTTCAGCCATTTCTATTATTCTGAATTAGTGGGATGAGCTTTTTCTAGTCTTTAAAGTTGCTGCATCCAAGGACAGATATCACTCCGCAGAACAGTTAACTGCGATCATGCAGTGTATAAAGCATACATGCATTTTTTGAAATTCATGTTAAAAGAAGTAAACAATATGAATTTACTTTTTCAGAGTGAAAATGTGGATTCGTCAAAGTTATTTCAGGATCTGTTCTTGTTGCATAGGAGCCTTTTACAGACGATTGTATTACCGGCATAACTACAGTAAGTAAACGATAGCAATTTGATTGATTTTGTTTTTGAATTGTATCTTATGAGTTCCTCTGTGATATATGGTTGATATGATTTTGATTTGCTTACGCGCGAATTACCATCAAATGAATCCTCTGATATCAAAAACAGATGTAGAAATTTCTTGGTGGTGCTGGCACAACAAATTCGACACAGACTGTTACAAAACTTAGAATGTTGAAATATGTTTCTCTTTTACATCCGTCAATTGCTACTTCATAAAGCAAGCCAAGCATAAGTCCATTGATTCTACTTTTGCATCATTGCAAAAATGTTGATGAAACTGAAAACGAGTGGATGAATTTGCTTAACAAATCATGCAGCAATTTGGACAGCACAATAAGTTTCCGGTCTGAAGTGTTTTTTGATAACATATGCAGCAGGAAATAACCGATTTGGGATTACAGGGCAACTAGCTTTGAGCCTTCTCAGTTTGCCGATTTCAAATGCAACGGTGGAGAGAGCTTTCTCGGTGTACTCCTGTATCAATTCAAAGTTAAGAAACAGATTACAGGTAGACATGGTGCAAGGAATTATGATGGTCAGGTATAGCCTATATTGAAATAATATTGACTGTTGTAACTTTACTCCTTCGGATGAAAAGAAGAAGAAATTCAATGATAATACACTGGCGGAAAAAAAAAATCCCACCACCACGAAGGACTTGTGCTAGATGAATGAAATTTGGATAGTATATTCAGCTATAGTATTTATTCAATTGATCCAAGTTTCAAG